>JBAKBP010027568.1:0-29914 GCA_037953745.1 Lithodes maja | reverse complement strand
GTGCATGTTACTCCTAGACAAAGTAGAAAAGAAGGCCTTCTATCTATCTATCTATCTATTGCCTGACGCCGTGATCCCCGAAGGGGTGGCCACGAACGAACCGCCCCCATGCACCTCTGTCCCCAGTCAGTCGACGCCCCTCCCCCCAACCAGCACCGCCTTCATTCATGTAGTTCCTCACTCCATCCTTCCACCTCATATTCGGTCTACCTCTCCCCCTCTGTCCCTCCACCTCGCTCTCGTACACCCTCTTAGTCATTCTCTCGCTTTCCATACGTTCCATATGGCCGAACCATCTCAAGTTGTTCCTTTTCACACTTTCCAGCACATCTACCTCCACACCACACCTCCTTCTTACTTCCTCATTAGTCTGTCTATCCCTCCATGTAATTCCGCACACACTCCTTAAGTAATTCATTTCCACTGCTCTCACTCTTGGTCTGAGTCTCTCAACCAACGTCCATGCTTCGCTTCCGTAAGTCAGTGTCGGGATTACCACACTGTCATGCAAGGACTTCTTCACTTCCATACTGACCACCCTATTTCTTGTTACTGCTTTTAGCGTTCCTACAACCCTCTTCCCCTGTTGTACCCTCTCCCGCACCTCTTCATCCATAGTCCCATCTTTACTCAACACACTGCCCAGATACTTAAAAGAGTTGACGATCTCCATAGCCTGACCGTTCAGCTTCACCTCACACTCTGTGACTTCACCCCTTTCGAAGACCATAACCTTGCTCTTCCCCGTATTTACCTTCAAATTCCGTTTTTCGCACACTGTTCCAAACTCATTTACCAGACCCTGCAACTCCCATTCATTATCACTCATCAGAACTGTATCATCCGCAAACAGCAGTATAGGTAGCTTCCACTCAATTCCCTCCCTTTTCAGCGATACACCAACATCCACTGCTCTTGATAGTATTTCTTTCATAACTCCATCCATATATACAGTAAACAACCACGGGGACATCACACACCCCTGTTTCAAAGCAACATTCAGGTCAAAGAACTCGCTCTGCTCACTCTCCACACGTACTGCCGCCTTTGCACCCTCATACATGCTCTTCACTGCTTTCAGCAACTTGTCCTCTACTCCGTATATTCTAAGTACTTTCCACAAACCTTCTCTATCCACTCTGTCATAGGCCTTCTCCAAGGCCTTATGTATCATTAATTCCCGTCCACTCACCAACTCTCTGCAATCCCTCTCTCTTCGCCGCAATGTTGCATTTATATCACTATTCTATCGCTACTACAATAATCAGCTCACCTAGTGTAGGCCTATCCTATGCCACCTCGACGTAGGGTACGTGGTACCCGTTTTGCAACACAATCTCATTCCTACTCTGTGCAACTCTCCAACCCAAGAGTGAAACGTTACTCTGTCTTTCTTCTATTCAACAGCTGAGCTCTGAAACTCTCTCCCAGAATCAGTCTTTCCCTCTTCATATGACTTAAATTGCTTCAAACTCCGTGTGTCCAGGTATTTTGGCTCGAACGTCCCTTAATTTTGGCCCTGTCACTCTTTCAACTATGGGGGGGGGGGGGGACTTGCTACAGGCAGTTCTGCCTTTTATCTCCCTCACTCGCACAAAAAGAAGAAAAAACAAAAACAATTGTATACGTCGTCGAGGTGTCCCCCGACTGGGTCCGAGCATGTGAAACATGCTAGGACATTCTACCACACCCACTAAATGTCCGCCTTGGCAGGGATGGAACCCAGGTCAAGCAGATTCACACGTGAACGTGCTCTATACTCGACCGCCAAGGCGTTTATCAGATATGCTCATGGACGGAATAACCCTGTCCGTACCAGCGACGTCTGTTATATTTAAACGATTTTATGCAGCTTATGAAGAATCCGTGGTCGTTAGAAGGTTTGATTGAGATCATTTGAAGAGGGAGAGAAAGAGAATAAAAACGAGGTGGGCTCCCTTAAGGGCATCTTGGGGCTACTACATCAACAACAATATCGGCTAAGGGGGCCCACCTCGCTTTTTTTTCTCTTTTTCTCCCTCTCTCTCTCTTTGGCTTGTATCCATTCGGCCCCATTCACCCCCATTCACCCTACTGTTTTAAGACTTTTACCCCCATCCAGGTGTCAATATTTTCCTGGTGAGTGGTAGCGAGCCAGCATATATATATTTTTGTTTTACAGCAAGCTAAATTTGTACATTTTTCGATAGAAAAATTTCTCCGACGAAGCCGGATTTCTCCATACAATGCTGGCGAGCGATACGACACCTTGATGGGGATAAACGTCTTAAAACAGTTGGCTGAATGGGGCCGAATGGACACAAGCCAGAGAAAGAGAGAAAAGGAGAGAAAGATAGACAAAAAGCAGGTCACCCCCCTTAAAGTGCTGACCAGGTTTCATTTATATCAGTTCATTAAATCTTGAGGTATTTTTCCAACTGACAGACGCGCAAAAGTGAAAACATTACCCTCGGGTTCCCCACCAAAAACTTTGCACAGGATACCGGTAGTTAGCTGTTGACAATCATAAATCCTTCCTAAATGGCCTAAAGTGTCTAATGATAAGCTGATAACCAGCTTAAGAGGACAGTGGCTGTTTTTTTGGCCTATTAATTCAGTTATTCATATATTTTTTAGTTTCCTCGCTAGACATCCCTCAAACTTAAAACACATCCATCATTCTAGATTAATTTGTACATTTTTCGGTAGAAAAATTTCCCGGCCGAAGGCCGGTTATTCCAACATTACAGGCTCACTATCGTTCGCCAGGGAAAAAATCGACACCTAAATAGCACGAAAGGTCTAAATATTGACGAAGAAATGGGTCGAAAGGTCTTAAAATCGACTAACTCATGGGGCAAACATCTTAACATCTGAAAACTAATGGGGCTAAACATGAGGGAGAAAGTGGTCCAGAAAACCGGCCCATCCCCCCTTAAGATTAATATTATGGGCATTGGACTAAAATATTTAAGATTTGAATGCTCATCTGCCTCACAATGGCCTAATAAATAATAAATGTAACAATTGAAATATATATTTTATATGATGTAACTTAATGAAGTTTCCCTAGAATGCCGATATGAGTGCGATATTTTAATTCGGAAAAAGTCCTGCTTGTTTGAGCAATTAATTAATCATGTTATAATTATATCCGGCGATGCGGACGTGCCGAAAACATCGAATTAAAGTCTCTATATTTGGCTATTATATATAATTCCGAAATGACTGATCCGTTTTAAAAATTAAAGGTTTCTTTTACACCGTGTAAATTTTCATATATATTTTACGTGTGAGCCTATGGTAAAGTTTGCAGTGTGTCCATGTTTCAATTGGCTGAAGGTGTTCTTTTAACCCTCTCCCTATCCTGTGGACTCGGGGATTGCCGTTTAGCATTCAGAATAGAGTTCTCTCAATCTCATAATTACCTCTCCAAAATTAGTTTTCTGCCCACAGCTCACTCAATGTAATGACAACTGCAGAGGTTGAAGTAACTTAGTCTAGGGGATGAAAACAATCAGTAGATTACCATCACCTCAATTACTTTATTTTGCACATGGGCAGCAGAAAATTCGCATACAACAACAACGAGGGGACATCAGGAACGCTTTTCGATTAATGTTTGGGCAGGTATTCTTGGTAACCATCTAATTGTATATATGCTTTTCTGCTACCACTACGACTTACAGGCAATGTGTACATTTACAGGCAATGTGTACACCACATTTCTTCAGGATGACCTACCCATACTACTTGAACATGTGCCTCTAAGAACACGTAGACAAATGTGGTTGATGCATGATGAGGCTCCAGCTCACTTTGCATGAGGTACGAGGTATTTCCTTAATGCTATGTACCCTGATAAGTGGATAGGCCGTGGTGGTCCCATCGCCTGGCCACCTAGATCACTGGACCTAACTTCACTTGACTTTTATCTTTGGGGACACTTGAAGAGCAGGGTGTACGCTACAGAAATCAACACCTGTCAGCAACTGTGGCAACGAGTTCAAGAGGCTTACAGAGAAGTAAGAAACACACCAGGGATAGTTGAACGTGTACGACAGTCTCTTATACGCCGTGCCCAAGCCTGTATCAACGAGGGAGCGAGAAACTTTGAGCACTTAAGAGAAGGTGTGGTGGAGTGGTCTTGCCACTGGACTGGTAATCCAATGGACCCGGGTTCGAATCCCGATAAGTCAATGGGAAGATATTATTGGGATGGAATTTGTGCTGTACCTAGTTTCAGTGCATTACCATAAAGCCCACCGAAATGCCAAATAAATACCCTAATTGGTCCCTGACTAAATAGCACTATATGAATATTCCCATATTTAAAATGTGCTACAGGGGGACAATGCCTAGTGAGTTCATTGCTCAATAGGTGGCGTTCTGAGAGTGAGGATCCGAGTCTAAGAGGTGAGACAGTGATGCACTGGAGCGAGGCAGCTTCAGAGATGAGGCTGCTTCGAGCCGTGAGTGGGCAACTAAGCCCCATGCATCCGGTGAAGGCAAGATGGCAGGGCTGGTTGCAGCTAAAAGTGCTTCACATGTCTCACCGCCTAGACTGGAACGAGACCTCACGGGGTTCATCGTTCATGATTAGCGCTTGAATGTACAGGCACTCAGCCTATGCCCAAGAGGGAGTAGTTGGAATATAGAAAACAAAAAAATACTGTAAAATATATTGATGTTCAAAAATTTATGACAGAGTAAAGTAATTGAGGTGATGGTAATCTACTTATCGTTTTAATCCCCTAGACTTTCCTATTTAAACTAACGTGTAATATCCCAGTAAATATGAGATATTTCCAAAACCGTCACATAGTAAAATATATATAGCCTATTATTGCTAGGTCTATTCATTCTGAAATGTATTAAAGGTTATTTTTAAATCACCATATATATATATATGCTTGTTTTATTTTTTACACAAGGTAATTTAATTTTCCCCCTAGTCCGACCACTAGGTTAAATTGTGTTCATATCGTTCGGAGCCTCTCTTTTAACACACTGCATTTTTAGTGTGGTATAACCTGGTACCGGGCACAGTTCATTTTTTTTTTCTAGTAAATAACGCAGTCTGGAATTCCTGCTATGCATTGTTTAGTTCATATTTATCTAACTGTTACATACTGTACAGTATACTGTATATATATATATATATATATATATATATATATATATATATACAGTATATATATACTGTTTTATATATATATATATATATATATATATATATATATATATATATATATATATATATATATATTATTCTATGTGGGTGAGGGAGAAAAAAGGCAGAACTGCCTGTATCGAGTGCCTCCCCCAGAGTTGAAAGAGTGACAGGGCCAAAATCAAGGGACGTTCGAGCCAAAATGCCTGGACACACAGAGTTTGAAGCAATTTAAGTCATAGGAAGAGGGAAAGACTGATTCTGGGAGAGAGTTCCAGAGCTCAGCAGTTGAATAGAAGAAAGACAGAATAACGTTTCACTCTTGGGTTGGAGAGTTGCACAGAGTAGGGGTGGGATTGTGTTGCAAGACGGGTACTACGTACCCTACGTAGAGGAGGTGGTAAACACTGGGAAAGCTCTGAGGAACATTGATTATTATAGTAGCGATAGAATAGCGAGAGAGATGCAACATTGCGGCAAATAGAGAGGGACATATATATATACATACAGTATTTATATACTGTATATCCGTGCTTTGATTTTTCTTAGGAACTAGGCCCCTATCTCATGTCCACACAATCATTACCAATTATTGTGTGAGAAATATTTGTTTAACCAGGAAATAATAGATACAGTGAATATCGTGAAAACCGATCAATAATGTTACACATTTGTATGCATTGATTAACCCAGAAGCACACAATTGAGCCATTTTATAAATATTTGCTATATTGATATATTTTGGCACATAGGATTGTAGAGTTTCTACTAATGATTATGATTATGTAAATTAAAAGCAGATACGTCAAATATTAGTCAAGATATATCCAACAAGAAGTTGAGTGCCATCTGGCAACAGCAATTGTTTCCATGTTTCATGTCGAGGTGGTGTGTTATATCGAGCTGACAGTGGGCTAACATTATGCACACTATGCTCCAAAGCATTTCGAGCAGTACTGAAGGAACCTGTCTTGTAAAAAGATCACTAGGCTATATTCAGTAAAACACACTTATATAAAACAAATAAAAGGGGGGGGGGGGGAAGGGGGGGGGGGGGGAACACAAACGTGTCTAAATAATTCCTGCCATAGTTTCGAATGGACCAATCCAGGGCTGACTCAATAAAGGCCACTCGTCATTTGTGAGTTACTTTAACCTAACGTTAATTGTTTATATGTAAATAAGTTAATTTATCTTGGTAGTGAGGTCCATAACTGTGGTAGGTCTCGGTTTGGCTACAATGTAAACCATCGCATTGGCCTCGTGTGTGGATATATAGTGTTGTTGATATCTCAACAGAAAAATATTTAGAAGACTCTCTTCAGGGCAATGGCACTATCTGTCGTATTAAGCAGTTGCTAAATGTGGACTCTTCAGTATTTTGGAGATGTGCATTAATTCCTTTGATACCAAGTATTTGCAAGATCATGGGCTGCTTCTGGTATGGCAACATTTAAAACCAGCTACTATTTTCGCAACTGGACCGGGACATTGTTTGATTCATGACCACCAATTTTGGCTACGTTTTTAATCATGACAAGCCTGAATGAAAGCGATCTCGCCACCCTCGGCCAAGGTAAGTTATATAAAAGCATCAGCGTCAAAAGATGCTTGATATGGAATCAATATGGCCAGGAAATATGCCCTATAAGTGGAGTTCTTGGGCAGCTGTGCGTTGTCACAGCTTTCATCTCAATTGACTGAAATAAGGTACCGGTACTGGCCAAACTCACTGTATGTGTAATTATATTGAAAGTAGAAGGAAATTGAAGTGTGTTTGAAGGAAATCACACTGGTTTTATAATAATAAGGTTCATTGGGACTAATAATTTGAATTTGGTCCTGGTGCTAAAGCCCACCAAAGGTGCTAAGTGATGGTGCCCACATTGCTATGAAGTCGATAGTCCTTGAAAGGTGTAGAAGGCAGGGATATGATAGGCGATAAACTCTCCATCATTGTTGGTGGTGTCACTGGTCTTTCCAGGCTGCTTGATAGTGAAGAGTCTGGTAGGGTGCTAATTGTAAACTTAGCTTGCAGACCATCTGTTGTTAAAAGATACAAGATAGTTGTTAGTTGTAAACTCAATGTTGCTATTTATAAACTTAGCAAGGGTACCAGTTGTAAACTTGGTCAGCTGTTCATTAGTTGTAATCTTGCGTGAGATGGGTGTTGGTTGCAAACTTAGCTCCCGGGGAACCTACTGCCTCAGCGTTCTGGTCAGAGTTTTTAATAGATATCTTAGCACTGCCAGGTTTATTGCTAACTTTCTGCTTGTTATCCTGGGTAATCTGAACTAGTTTGTTGGAGTTCCTGGGTGGGGAGTTAAGGGCGAGAAGGGCACCCACGCATAGTGGCTGGGTTAGGGTTAAGTGATGATCCTTCTTTGCAGGAGTACGGGATCCCTTAGTTCTGTTGGTGGCTTCCCATACTCCCTGTTTTCTATAGTGTGAGGTGTGTATGTAACTTACATAGGCTACAGTATATCCATGAGCTATTTCTCAGTGTAAAGTTTATTTATTTACATTTATATATTATCCTATTCCTTCATTTATCTGATTATATTCCTTATCTGTACAATTGTTTGTTTATTTATTATTTATTCATGTAGTTGCTATGTAAAAAAATTTCCATTATTTATCTTGCGACATGTTGAGTACGTCTGGTGTTGCACCATATAATTAGGCAAGCCCCCTTCAGTCGCCTCTCACTACATATATCATACATAACAGTGTTGTTAGTTATCCTTTCCCATGTTTCCACTTATTTGTCTGTATACATTTTCGCCCTCTGACCTTCCTCTTTGACTCTCGATTCATTTGCTTCCTCTTCCTCCCGCTGACCAGCTTATCACCCCACTGATTAACCTCCAGTATGCCCTAGATGTGTGAGTATTGATTGTATCTCTCCCCTTGTTCTAATGCTGTAGAATTATGACCCTAGGATATTACAAGCTCGCCTTCTATGTTTTGTAATCCCCTACTTTGTATGTAATAAAATATGTTCCTCTTATTGTTCCTGTTTTATACTCGGAGTTATTTTGAGTACTTCCCCTAGTATTCATTAATACCCCCTTATTTCCCTATAGCCTATGGTGCATTGATTATTGTTTTCCCCTCACATTGGTCCTTAACTTGATATTAACTAATCCCCCATACTTTATAATTACCTGTACATATTTTTACTTTCCAGTAATGTGTTAAGTGGTTTGCAATTATCGTATTAATGTATATTTTCGTATTTTATGTGTTGAGTGCTGCAATGATATAAGGGATTTGTAATTTATTATTTACCATGCTGTTGTCCATTATTAACCTGCTATTATATTTTAAATTTGAAGTAATTTTTTTGTATTAGCTCGATTGGGTCACTGTTTCTATTTGATTCTCACCTACACAGAGAATAATCCAGCTAACTCTCACATAGACCTGCTCCTTCTATATATTTCACTACACTTAACAAGCACACCACACTTACGTATAACATACCTTGATTTTGACTCTGAAGCAACACTCTTCCAACCTTGAAGGGAACATTTGTTACCAGCAGCTTTGCCTCTTGTCTCCTTCATGCACATAGAACATTAAAACTATAACAAATCAAACGGTCTCTTTCCCTTAAGTTATCAAGTAAAATGTAACCTGTTTAGACCTTGTACCATCCTATCAGTCCTTGAAGCGGCAGTTGGCAGGTTGTGTTTTAGTTGGGTGCCTGAAGTGACGTTGTGACTGAGTGTGACGTACCAATAGTCAGAACAGCGACGGTGAAGACAGACTTGTCAGAATTATCATTACCTGGCACATTATATATATATATATATATATATATATATATATATATATATATATATATATATATATATATATATACCCGGTATATAATTATATATATATATATATACTGTACTGTATATATTGGACTTATTTCCAGGTTGACCATCCCCAAATGGTAGAAATGTTAGCCAGATCACTTTAGTCCTCTTTAGCTATAGAGGTTCGTGGTCAAGATGTGTGATAATTTATTGTCTGCCACTGTATACTTTGAGTATGGGATAACTCATACAATGCGAATGTATTGCAAATGGCAAATTTATATAAATACCGGTGTATATACAGTACAGTATATACCGGGTATATATATATATATTTTTATTTTTTTTGTTATGGCGTTAGTGGGCTTCATGTTAGAGTACTGAAACCAAATACATATCCTATCCCAATATTTTCCTTTGACACATCGAGATGTTCAAATCTCGATGTGTCAAGGGAAAATATTGGGATAGGATATGTATTTGGTTTCAGTACTCTAACATGAAGCCCACTAACGCCATAAAAAAAAATATATATATATATAATTACTAGTTTAGTAGCGAGGTCACACCACCATACCTTCCCTGTTGTTGTTTGTATTTGTTTTTATTTTTGTGCTACCAAACACACAGACAAATGCCACCGATCCCATGCTCTCTCCTCCACAAAGCAGAAACCTTAAGCCGGTATCATACGAGAGCTTTTATAGTCAACATTCGATGCTCAACATTTTTCTGGCAACATTTCTGGAATATTTTGCACTTGTATCGGAAACTAGACTGATTTAGATGAATTTAGGCAACCAAAATAGTATATATATATATGTTGACCACATAAGCTGCCAGACCAGTGTTGAGGATAAATGTTGAGTGAAAAAGCGCTCGTGTGATACCGGCTTTATCCTGACCCCATGTATAAAGAGCGTGTTGACCTGGAGAGCTAGGGTGGGTCGCTGCCTCGGAACCCTGCTGGTGAATACCCGCTATGTTGACTTTTATTACCGGACCAACAATGCCCTCTTTGACCTGTAGGGGAGGTGTTTAGTTTGCTCCCTAGACCTCCATCAACCTTTAAAAAATACCCTATAGACCCCAATTCAAAGATAAATGGGTACATTTTTCGGTAGAAAATGTCCCGGCCGTAAGCCGATTCCTCCAAAATTACTGGCTCGCTATCGCTCTCCAGGATTTTTTTTTACATCTAAATAGCATGAAAAGTCTTAAAATTGACAGAAATGTGGCCAAAGGCCTTTAAATCGCCAAACTAACAGGTTGGGTCGCTGCCTCGGATCCCTGCTGCTGCTGGTGAATACCCTTATGTTGACTTTTATTACCAGACCCACAAAGTGTTTAGTTTGCTCCCTAGACCTCCATCAACCTTTAACCCTTTCAGTACCGGTGCCTTCCTATTAACTTTATTCTGGCTTCTGTTTGACGATTTTATTCAGCTTAAGTACGGCCTCGGCAATTAACAAGCTTGGAACTATCTCACTTAACCCATTTTACTACTCCAGATCCTTCTTAAGCTGCACACAATCGTCTAAATATGGCTAGTCTAAAATGTAAAAGACGTCGCCGGTACAGAAGGGGTTAAACAAATATCCTTAAGACCCCAATTCAAAGATAAATCTGTACATTTTTCGGAGAAAATTTTCCCGGCTGAAGGCCAATTCCTCTTTAATTACAGGTTCGCTATCGCTCGCCAGGAAAAAATTGACACCTCAGTGGCACGAAAGGTTTTAAAATTAACAGAATTGGGGCCAAAGGCCCTACAATCGCCAAACTAATTGGTCGGAAGCGGATGGGTAACTGCCTTCGAGATAAATTCGTACATTTTTCAAAGGCCGGTTCCTACTAAATTACAGGCTCACTATCACTGGCCAAGAATAAATCGACACCTTGTTAATAGGCTGCTAGGAATGAATTTCCTGCAACTCACATTGGTTTATTGATCCAATTTTGCATGTTTAGTCCCCACTGAAATATGATATTTTGCTCACACACACACGCGCACACGCACACGCACACATACAGGTATATAATGATACAGGTATGATAATTTGTATTCTGCACATGCATCATTATTGTATTTATTTATTTTGTTTGTAAACTAAGCTTACCATCCTCATATCTGTACATCTCATGTTCATCCACTAAATTGTAAAATGTGTATTTTCAGCTCATGAGGCTGCCATTCTTTAATAAACCGTTTATTATTATTATTATTATACACACACACACACACACACACACACACACACACACACACACACACACACACACACCTATCCATCAACCTGGTTCCGCGTCAGATACTGTAATACCAAACATCTCTCGCTCTCTCTCTCCTCTGTGTGTATGGGTCCTTTCGAACACGCACACACTCCCTCACACACACAGTAACATGAAATGAAGAGATAGATAGCTATATGGATAGAGATAATTACCCAGGATATGGAAGGTGTTACTCGTATTTTGTGCTTGATTTACATAAATGTACATAGATACACTGGCCACACAGACCTTACGATCCAAACGAGGTGGTCAGGACTTAATTCTAGTAGAGATGGCATATCCGATAGAAAAGGAAAGTTGAAGGAAAGATAGAAAAGAAGAAGGCTCTCTCCCCAACCTCCGGCAATTGCCGTACCGGGACATGAAAAAAGTTGGAAGTGATTAACCTTGCTGGGCTTCGAAATCCCAAAAAGGAATTTACAGGAAAGATTGGAAAAAAAGAGAGGAACATTTATGCAACCCTTCGCCTTAGTAGCATGTACATGTTGGGGTTGATTTGAATCATGCAACCCATCACCCTTAGTAGTATGTACATTGTTAATGATGGTTTTTATAATTATTATTAGTTATTTGTTTATTTATTTATTTATTTATTTATTATGATCTCTTTAGCTGAACAAATAATCACGGTGATAATTACTGCCTACTTCATACCCATTTTTCTGTGGTATGAGTCTAGATTTTTCTTAAATGTATCTATAGAGGAGCTGTCTATTACTTTATTTGGGAGTTTGTTCCACTCATCAATCGCACTGTTAATGAAGAAATTGTTTGGTGTATGTAGATTCGCTCTCCTACCTAATAATGTTAAATTATTTCCTCTTATAGATCTGTCTTTGGATTTTTTGAAAAACTTGTCTAGGTTAATGCTACTGAATCTTTTTCGAATTTTAAAACACTATCAATTGGCCTCTCATCCTTCGTTTCTTAAGTGAAAACAGATCAAGTTCTTTTAGTCTTTCAGCATAAGATTTCTTTCTTAATGAAGGGATTAGTTAGATAGATAGATAGATAGATAGATAGATAGATAGGTAGATAAGGGGGTTATATATATATAGAGGGATATAACAACAGGTGAGCGTGAGGGACATGTCAGCCTGGGGATATTCTACTGGACGGACAGGTTTTTTTTTTTTTTTTTTTTTTTTTTTTTCTATGTGATTGAGGGAGGCAAAAGGCATAACTGCCTATAGCGAGTGCCTCCCCCATAGTTGAAAGAGTGACAGGGCCAAAATCAAGGGACGTTCGAGCCAAAATGCCTGGACACACGGAGTTTGAAGCAATTTAAGTCATAGGAAGAGGGAAAGACTGATTCTGGGAGAGAGTTCCAGAGCTCAGATGTTGAGTAGAAGAAAGTTTGAGAGTAACGTTTCACTCTTGGGTTGGAGAGTTGCACAGAGTAGGGGTGGGATTGAGTTGCAAGACGGGTACCACGTGCCCTACGTAAAGGAGGTGGTATGCACTGGGATAGCTCTGAGGAACACTGATTATTATAGTAGCGATAGAATAGCGAGAGAGATGCAACATTGCGGCGGAGACAGAGAGATTGCAGAGAGTTGGTGAGTGGACGGGAGTTAATGATACGAAAGGCCTTCCTTTCAACTTTGTCTAGGAGAGCGGTGTGAGAGGAACCTCCCCACACATGTGAACAATACTCAATACAAGGGCGCACTATGCCCCTGTACAGAGCAAGAAGCTGTGCAGGGGAAAAGAACCCCCTAAGGCGGTTGAGCACACCCAGCTTCTGGGAGGCTGCCTTAGCAAGACTGGTAATATGGTCCTTCCAAATGAGAGCAGAAGAAAAAGAGACACCAAGAATATTGAGAGAAGATGAAGGGTTGATTTTTGTATTGTTGAAGAATAAGGGATAGTCCGCTGGGAGAACCTGACGGGTAGATAGATGGAGAAATTGGGTTTTGGAAGCATTAAAGTTAACAAGGTTTGCTCTGCCCCAATTGGAAATAGTATTTAGATCAGAATTTAAGAGTTCTATGGCTTCATTACGTTTGTCGTTGAGGGATTGCTGGCTGGGGCGTTCTGAAAAACTAATGGAGTAGTGTAAGATTGAGTCGTCTGCGTATGAATGGATGGGAATTAAGGTACAGTTAAGGAGATCATTTATAAAAATTAGAAAGAGAATAGGAGATAGGACAGAGCCCTGAGGAACACCGGAGTTTATAGGGTGAGGAAGTGAACAATGGCCGTCCACAACCGCAGCTATGGAACGGCCGGAAAGGAAATTAGAGACAAAGGCACAGATGGAGGGATAGAAACCGAAGGAGGGTAGTTTAGAAATTAAAGATTTATGCCAGACTCTATCGAAGGCTTTCGATATGTCTAGTGCAATAGAAAAAGTCTCACCGAAGTCCCGAAAGGAGGATGACCAAGAGTTAGTAAGATATGAAAGAAGATCACCAGTAGAGCGACCCTTAAGGAAGCCATACTGGCGATCTGAGAGCAGATTATGAGAAGAGAAATGCTTAAGAAATTTGGAAGCAAGAATAGTTTCAAAAACTTTAGAAAGACAAGAGATAAGAGCAATTGGACGATAGTTGGAGGGTTGAGAGCGGTCACCCTTCTTTGGGACAGGTTGAATGTGAGCAAACTTCCAGCATGAAGGGAAGACGTTAGAGGATAGACAGAGACGAAAGAGTTTGCCTAGGCAGGGAGTCAGCACGGAAGCACAGTTTTTGAGAACAACAGGAGGAACACCGTCCGGACCGTACGCCTTATTAGTGTTAAGCCCAGAGAGGGTAGAAAGTACATCTTTAGAAGAGATTAGGATATTAGGCATAAGTAAGAGAGAGGAGGGCGGAGAGGGAGGAATAGCACCGGAATCATCCAAGGTGGAGTTTCTAGCAAAAGTTTGAGCGAAGAGTTTAGCTTTGTCAGAGGAAGAAGTGATGGTTGTGCCATCAGAGTGGGAAAGGGGAGGGAAAGACGAGGAAGAGAAATTGTTGGAGAGGTTTTTGGCTAGATGCCAGAAAGCTTGGGAAGAGCTAGAGTTGGATAGTTCAGTGCATTTATTATTGATGAAAGAGTGTTTGGCAAGTCGAAGAACAGATTTGGCTTGATTCCGGGCAGAAACATATGAAGAATGAGAGTCTTGAGTTTTAAGGCGTCGGTACCGTTTGAATGCTTCCTCCTTATTGCGGACAGCAGTAGAACAGGCGTGAGTAAACCAAGATTTTTTAGCATTAGTCTGAGAGAAAGAGAATGGAATGTATGCTTCCATGCCCGATAGGATTACCTCGGTAATGCGTTCAGCACTCTCCGAGGGTCCTCGGCCACGGAAGCAAAAATCATTCCATGGGAAATCAAAGAAGTACTGCCGAAGAGCCTCCCAGTCGGCAGCGCCAAAGTGCCACAAGCGCCGCCGGCTAGGAGGATCGGGTGGCTGTACTGGAGAGATAGGACAGGTGACAGAGATAAGTTTATGGTCGGAGGAGCCCAAAGGGTAATGGGAGGAGGGTGTAGATGTCAAGAGAGAGAGAGAGAGTTACAATGAATTACAAGAGATAGATAGCTAGATAGATGATTAGAGAGAGAGAGAGAGAGAGAGAGAGAGAGAGAGAGAGAGAGAGAGAGTTACAATGAATTACAAGAGATAGATAGATGATTAGAGAGAGAGAGAGAGAGAGAGAGAGAGAGAGAGAGAGAGAGAGAGAGACAGACAGACAGACAGACAGACAGACAGACAGAGAGAGAGAGTTACAATGAATTACAAGAGATAGATAGTGTTACGGCTGGATCGGCAATACATATTCGGGATTCTTGATCGTAGGACAGAAATGGCTTATGTGACAACGACACGCTCGATTCCAGTCCCAAATACTATATGCTCCAGACAACAAAAGCACCAACGCCCTACAGAGTTATCGTCTATGGTAACGAGGTACCTTAACTCGGCGAAAGTGTACAACAGGGGTAGGCTATGAGGCTAAACTCCCTCAGACATTTATAGGTTACGTTATGACTAAAGAAATGCAATACTCAAGAAACTACGTTAATATTAAGCCTCTAATAATGTAGAATAGAAGCAGGCTAAAGGTATGACAGTGAAATGCTAAATGACAAATGTACACGCCTACTTGAAAGCGCGTGCACTAGAATAACTGTCCCCTACTAACATGCACTAGCATGTAGCATACAAGATGTTCATGATCCAGTAGATACCTAATAATACACATGGAAGGAACATAAATAGTAGTCACTTATTATAAGAATGAATCTATACTTGGAATAACTAAAGGTTGCAGGCAACAGTACTGCGCCGGTAGCCTACTACCGCATAGGCTACTTCGCTTCTCTCACTCTGTCTCCCCTCTGAGTCCGTATGCGCCCTACGCAACAGAACTCCGGACACAGGCAAAACGACAGTGCAGTTAATTGATACATGAAAGTATTAATAGTGTTGTCTTGTGTGTGAGTAATGTGTATTGTAAAGTGTTATATACATAAACTTAAAGAGAGCTGCAATGCATAGTAAAATAAAGATATCACCCACTCATCATCCCCATGTGTTCTAGCTAGCAGGCCAAGTCACAGGAACAACGAGTCCCAGCACCGAAAGCGAGAACCCAGGAAAAGACTGCAGAGAACACAAGGACAGATAAATTACGTTACTCTACTATACCGGCACTACGAGCGAGCTGTAGTCTCTGGTACTGCACTCGCTCCTGGCTCGGTAGGCAAATCAAGGCTAAGTCCTCGCCCCTCTACAGACAACTCCTGGGCATGGTCGGGCTCTTACACATGGCACTAGTCTAGTCACAAATTGGATGATGAGCTGGGCATATAACTCGTGAACATGTAGAACGTTCACCAACTATCCTCATCAAGAAGATCGCTGTTCACATTAACCCCTTAAATCTAATACATGTAAATATATGCTTGTCCTAAGAGTAATACGAGAGGTGAGTGCTGAAACTCCTTTAGGACCTCAAGGGAAGGGTATGCATTTAAATAGAGAGAAGAATGAAATGAGAGTAATGTCGTCAGAGAGAAAGAGTGCAACCGTGAGAAATTGGGAGAGAGGGCAAGGGATGTTAGAATCTCAAAGGTTCTCGGCAACCTGATCATGGAACACACAGCGAGCCTCCAGGCAATGTGCAGCACGACAACATGGGCAGCCCAGGCAGCATAGGCAGGCGGCATGGACTACCAACCCTGTCGCACCTAGCTATAAGCGCAGGGCTGCCAACCGGTCCATACGTCTGGCAACCACCCCCCCGGCAGCGTGGCGCATTGCTACCCTCTCGCTCTGAAGTCTTAACTCACTCTCTCTCTCTGAATTCCTATTGTCTTATCTATCAACTTCTCTATTGATACTACATATTAAATGGAAGGTCTCGACATGGCTTAAAACAAAACCCACCACTGGTTAGCACATGACGAGACCTTTGCAGAGATACAAAGAACATAGTTATACGTTGTCACACTCAATATAAGCAGCCAGCACGGTACAGCGGTACACGGTACCGCACCGTGGCGGTACAGTGGAGTACCAAGGAGTACAATCAGGTTAAGTTGCCACGCACTGGGTGCGTCACAGCCCCCCCAAGACTTTAGATAATCGACCTTAGAAGCATTATCAAAATCTGACAGGCAACCAACCGACCTGCTACCCTTAGCTGCCACTAATTGCAAAAGGTGCACAACAACTGAAGTGTGAATTATACATAAAACACAATATCGCATGCATCATGCTACAACAATAAAGACTTACAAAACTAAAAAAAAAATTCTCGTTTATTTTATTGTTTTATAACATTTGTCAGCCAGAGTGGACAGAAGGGTGCTGAGCTGGTATGGTCATGTGGAACGAATGGGAGATGAAAGGCTTACAAAGAGAATATGTGAGTCAGATACAAGGGGAGATAGAAGGGCAGGAAGACCCCCATTGAGATGGAGAGACTGTGTAAGAAAGGCTTTGGATGATAGAGGAATGACTATAGATCAGGCAGGGGAAGTGGTGGTGGACAAGAGTGAATGGAGAATGCTTGTGAATAGTTGAGTGAACACGTGGTCATTTGGAGTAAGGGGTCGGGCGCAAGTTGGACTAGATAATAGTCCATCAGGCGCCTGGCCCGGGGAGACGATTAATATGAAGGGTGTGCCTGGAAGTGTGGTGGGAGGGCTTGTGGCTTTGGCTCCGCTGCATGTCTGCCTGCCGAGATCGGAACCTCTCCGGGTGGTCAGGGGCCGGGGGAGTGCTGGAGCGACCTTGGTAACCCTGGTCTCTGGGTCTTCTCCTGGGTGACCGGGATGTGTGAGAGTTTGTGTTTTTTATCTGTGTTTATTTTTTGTTTTATGATGTTTTTGTGTTTTCCTTGTTCTTGCTCTGTCTTGAGTCGGCTACCCCCAAAATGGGGATTGGGCCTGAGCATATAGATAGATAGATAGATAATCTTTTTGGACGGCGTTATGATAGCCTAATTTTACTCCTGCTCAACCCACACACCGTGCACGACTATCCTGGATCATCAACCCTTGATAGACAATCTGCTATCACGTTCTCACTCCCGGCAATATGCTGAATGTTGAGATTATACTCTTGGAGCATTAGGGACCACCTGGTCAACCGCATATTCCGATTGTGAAACTGATTTAGGAATTTCAAGGGATGATGGTCCGTATAAATCGTCACTACCGGGCCGTAGGCTGGAACATAAACTTCGAAATGTTTGAGCGACAAAACGATAGCAAGAAGCTCCTTCTCTATAGTCGAGTAATTCCTTTGTGCCGAATTAAACTTGCGAGAAAAGAAGCTCACTGGGTGTTCCAAGCCCTCGGAATCAGTCTGCAGTAACACTGCCCCGGCACCCACACCGCTGGCATCAGTCGCCAGCTGAAAACTCCTGGAGAAGTCTGGGGCTCTCAAAATCGGATGTGTACACAGCAGGTGCTTGACTAGGTCGAAAGCCCTCTGACACTCCGCAGCCCAACAGAACTTCACTGACTTCGACAGTAGATCAGTTAACGGTGCTAAGACAGTAGAGTATCCCCGGATGAAGCGCCTATAATAGCCTATCATACCTAGGAACCGCATGACCTGGCGCTTAGTGGTGGGCCTGGGAAACATATTGATAGCCTGTATCTTGCTCAGGGGGGGGCACACCCGGCCTAACCCGACCACGAAGCCAAGATACTGCACAGTAGCCTTTACAAACTCGCACTTCCTCAGGTTCACCACCAGCCCAGCATCGTGCAACTTCCCAAACAGGGTCTCTAAGTGCCTTAGGTGATCTTCAAAATTGTCATCATACACTATCACGTCATCAAGATAGACCGTGCAGTTAGGGATTTCGTCACAAATATCGTTCATCAGGTTCTGAAACGTGGCAGGTGCGTTCTTAAGCCCATAAGGCATTACGTTACATTGGTAGGTCTTGCCATCTACCACAAAACCACAAACTTGCTTAGCTCGGTCCGACAGGGGTACTTGCCAGTAGCCTTTTACAAGATCAATTTTAGTAAGGTACTTTGCATTCCCTATCTTGTCCACGCTGTCGTCAACTTGAGGCAAAGGGTAAGGGTTGGTAGTGGTCAAGCCATTTAGCCTACGAAAATCTATGCAGAACCGCACCTTGCCGTCAGGTTTTGGCTGCAACGTGACGGGTGATGTCCACTTCACATAACCTTCAGTGATCATCCCTCTCTCAACCATGTACTTTAACTCCTCCCGTAAAGCTGGCAACTTTACCGGGGGCACACGGTAGGGCACTGACTTGAAGGGCACATTATCACCGACGTCCACGTCGTGCGTTACCTGAGTAGTGAGACCTGGGTGTTCGGTGAAAACAGAGGGGTATGACCTGAACAGGCCTAGGACAGCAGCACCCTGGTGCTCAGGCAGGTGACTTACAGCTTGCCTAGCCTCTTGTTCAGTATTCCCCGCCCACTGTTCCGCGGAAATGACACAGTCCCAGCTATCCTCCTCAGCAGCATGACTGTCCCCACCTCCTTCTCCACCCTGGCCGCTGCAGGCCAGCACAGGGACAGTGAGAGGCTCTGAGGGGCGTCTCACATACTCTTTCATGAGGTTAACATGACATAACTGATGTTTTTTTCTACGGTCAGGTGTTGCAACGAGATAATCAAGGTCGGACAGTTTCTTAGCCACCACATACGGCCCAATAAACTTGGCAGAAAGGGGGTGTCCAGGCAAAGGTAAAAGCAACATTACCTCCTGACCCACCGAAAACTCCCGAAGCTTCACCTTGGCGTCATACTGGTGCTTCATGACCGCCTGTGCATTAACCAAGTTATTACCTGCCGCTGCCATGCAACCTATAAGTCTCTCCCGGCTCTCAAGGATATATTTAAGTACAGACCCCGGCTTCTCTTCGCCCTCCCAGATCTCTTTCACCATACTTAAAGGTCCTCTCACATTATGGCCAAAGACTAGTTGATTTGGACTGAACCCCAGGCTCTCTCCTGGGACTTCACGTGCAGCGAACAGAACATACGGCAGACCCAAATCCCAATCAGTGTCATGTTCTGCACAGTAACAGCGTAGCATACTCTTCAGGGTCGAGTGCCACCGCTCCAAGACTCCCTGACTCTCGGGATGGTAGGCTGACGACACTACAGAACATATACCGTGCAACTGAAGGGTTTGCTTGAACAATTTGGATGTAAAATTGCTCCCCTGGTCTGACTGCACCTCACGTGGAAATCCATAACGGGAACAGAACAATAATAAGTTTTTAACAACTGCCTTTGCCGAGCCGTTTCTCATGGGGTATGCGTCCGGGTATCTCGTAGCCACATCCATGATTGTCAACAAGAATTTATTGCCACTACTAGTAGGCGGGAAAGGGCCAACCAAATCTACTACAACTTTGCTGAACGGAGGCCCGGTGACAGGTATGGGAAACAAAGGTGCCTTCGGGATTGTCTGGTTAGGCTTCCCCGTTGTCTGGCAGGTCGCACACCCAGCCACCCATGCACAGACATCAGCCTTGACCCCAGGCCACCAGAAAAACCTGCCCAATGCCGCCAATGTTTTTGTTACCCCCAAATGACCCGCCACCGGCACATCATGCGCCAGACACAATAAGGACTCTCTATACTTATTTGGAACAACCACCTGGTCTACTACCCTCGCACCGCCCTCCCACTTCGATTTGGGGTCTAGAAATCTGCGGTACAATATCCTGTTGAGCCTAAAGAAATCTCCCGGCTTCGCATCCCCATCTTCCTCCAACTCTATGGCACCATTGCTATAACGAGCTAGGCTAGCGTCTTGCAGCTGCTGCTCACTAATGTCCCTGGGCGTCAATGCATCAAGATGGTTTTGTAATAAGACATTACCCCGGCTAGTAGGCTCTACTGCCTTAGTGGCTCTCGCTACAGCTCTTGCCTCACGCGAAGTCTTACCCAACTCTGCCTTGTTACACACCATATCTGGGCCAGAGTCAACTCCCGTGTTTATTATAGGTCCAAGTACCGAATCACCGAGAAGTGCAGCAGAATCAATGTCCCTTTTCCTGCCCTTAGCAACCTTCTCCTGATCCTTCCTCCACTGTCCCCGAGGTTGAGTGCTAGGCTGTGCAGGAGCCGCAGAGCGAGATCGGGTTACCACACAGGCCATCTTATCCTGTTGGCACCTCCCAACCCATTCCCGATTCTCACCATCCACGTCGGCCGCCCTCTCGGCAACGACTAAGGGTGGAGTCCCGGAAGTGGGCACCGCAAAGTCGTTGCCGAGAAGAAGGTCGACGCCCTCAACTGGCAAACACTCAACGATCCCTACATCCAGCTCCCTGCACACCTCTCCCACTCTCAACTCCAACCTCACAAGTGGGTATGACCTCGTAGCATTTATACCCTGCACCACAACAACTCTGGCCGCATTTATCGGTTTCCCTGTGAAGTTCCTCAACAAAGTTTGCGAAGCCCCCGTATCCCTCAGCAAGTCAACCCTCCGTAGTTCACTCCCCCAGCTCACAAACCCGTGCCCCCGATGGCTACAGAAAGTGTCCCGGACAGGTGTCGAGCCTTCCGTACGCTTCTTTACCGCGTGTGCCTCAGCTGCTGACAACCTACCCCGGGCAGTTGCTGCAGTCTTCAGAGACACACCGATACTGTGAACCAATGACACCGGCTTAGCGGGAGTGTTACTAGGGCACTCACGTGAATAATGGCCTAGCTTCTGACATTTGTAACATTTCACATCCCCAATGGGCTTCTTCCCTTGTGCGGGCGAAGAAGGGGCCTGACCTTTAGTAAACGGGAGAGGCTTGTGTTTGTAGGTGTTATTAGGTGCAATGCATTTAGTGTGGTTATGTGTGTCATAGGATTTGTTATTATCGAAAACTCTGGTGGGTGGGGTATAGCGCCCCTTCTGCCCTGACTCAGCCCTCTGAGCGGCACCGCAACCACGAATCAATGATAATCTGAGGTCTGCCATCTTGGCAGCCTCCTCTACTGTCTTGGGACATTTTTCCTTAATGTTCAGCGTTAGATCGGTTCCAGTACATTTGTAAAACTGTTCCAGATAGAAAAGTTGCTTAATTTCCTCAGCCGACTCTGCGTGCTCGGACCGAAACCAGTTATTACCTGCATCTGTTAAGTCCCGTGCGTGCTCCATAAAACTGACGTCGCTCTTCTTATTCACGTCACGGAACTTCAATCTATAAGTTTCGGGTTGCAGTTCGTAGGCCCGGAGCACAGCCTCCTTCACCAGTCCATACACTACACTCTCGTCCAGTGACAGTGCATCGTAGGCTTTCAACCCCTTACCCACTAGACGTGATGAAACTAATGCTGCCCATTTAACCTCCGGCCAGTCATACTCACGACACTTCTTTTCGAAACGAGCAAAAAACTCAGTCACTGCTGTCTCATCAAATGCGGGTACTAACTTAATTAAATGCGAAAGTGAGTCTGTAACCCGGTGCCCACCACCGAGATGACACCCCGTGGTCTCTACTCTAGACTTCTCGACATCCATTTCAGCCTGGTACCTGGTTGCATCCTGATTGGCTTGGATTCTAGCAACCTCTATGCGTTCTATACTAGCCTGTTGTATCTGAGTCTCCTGCAGCTTAATCCGTTCTATACTAGCCTGTTGTATCTGAGTCTCCTGCAGCTTAAACTTAGCTAGTTCTAGCTGAAATAACATCTCAGGAGACAGGCCTGGGGGGGGAGAGCACAAAATGGGGGATCCACACCGAGACGTGTTTACGGGTAAGCCAGCTTGCCCTTGAGAACCCTCCTGCTGCATCGTGCTAAGACTCGCTGGCTGAGGGCCCAGCTCAGGGGTAGAGTGGAATGGAGGCTTGGAGGGAACCCCCCAAGACCCCACTCCACCCACCGCCCCATCGCCATCACCCAACAAACATGCCACCAAATTCTTCTTGGGCCAACTGTCAGGACAGTCCCGCCCCAAAACCGTGGCTAAACAGCGAAGACCGTAACAATCAATAGCCTGCAGGCGCTGTTCGGTCAAAGGTGTCTGCAAAAATGCCCGGGCATCCCTCTCTCCACTTATAACACTCCCCTCCCTAAACATCTGTTGTACTTGCTGGTTACTAGGCTGTACCGTGTTATCCTCCCCGTAAATGATGAGTCATTAGACATAGTGCTGGTTATACAATTGCTGTTCATAAAAAAAAAAAAGTGCTTATTACTAATTGCAGTCTCGACTCACAAAATTTTAAAGATGCTTGAATGACTCTACTCTAGACACCCCCAACGAAACAATCTGCAAGTCCACCAATACAATAATGACACAATAAAAATTCCTCCAATATGCAAGAAAATTCTAGCCAGCTCTACTAGGTAGCATAGAATAGTTCTCCAAAAAACATGTGATAGGATACTACTGAATCTTGTGCAAGGTCGCCATTTTGTTACGGCTGGATCGGCAATACATATTCGGGATTCTTGATCGTAGGACAGAAATGGCTTATGTGACAACGACACGCTCGATTCCAGTCCCAAATACTATATGCTCCAGACAACAAAAGCACCAACGCCCTACAGAGTTATCGTCTATGGTAACGAGGTACCTTAACTCGGCGAAAGTGTACAACAGGGGTAGGCTATGAGGCTAAACTCCCTCAGACATTTATAGGTTACGTTATGACTAAAGAAATGCAATACTCAAGAAACTACGTTAATATTAAGCCTCTAATAATGTAGAATAGAAGCAGGCTAAAGGTATGACAGTGAAATGCTAAATGACAAATGTACACGCCTACTTGAAAGCGCGTGCACTAGAATAACTGTCCCCTACTAACATGCACTAGCATGTAGCATACAAGATGTTCATGATCCAGTAGATACCTAATAATACACATGGAAGGAACATAAATAGTAGTCACTTATTATAATAATGAATCTATACTTGGAATAACTAAAAGGTTGCAGGCAACAGTACTGCGCCGGTAGCCTACTACCGCATAGGCTACTTCGCTTCTCTCACTCTGTCTCCCCTCTGAGTCCGTATGCGCCCTACGCAACGGAACTCCGGACACAGCAGCAAAACGACAGTGCAGTTAATTGATACATGAAAGTATTAATAGTGTTGTCTTGTGTGTGAGTAATGTGTATTGTAAAGTGTTATATACATAAACTTAAAGAGAGCTGCAATGCATAGTAAAATAAAGATATCACCCACTCATCATCCCCATGTGTTCTAGCTAGCAGGCCAAGTCACAGGAACAACGAGTCCCAGCACCGAAAGCGAGAACCCAGGAAAAGACTGTAGAGAACACAAGGACAGATAAATTACGTTACTCTACTATACCGGCACTACGAGCGAGCTGTAGTCTCTGGTACTGCACTCGCTCCTGGCTCGGTAGGCAAATCAAGGCTAAGTCCTCGCCCCTCTACAGACAACTCCTGGGCATGGTCGGGCTCTTACACATGGCACTAGTCTAGTCACAAATTGGATGATGAGCTGGGCATATAACTCGTGAACATGTAGAACGTTCACCAACTATCCTCATCAAGAAGATCGCTGTTCACATTAACCCCTTAAATCTAATACTGTACATGTAAATATATGCTTGTCCTAAGAGTAATACGAGAGGTGAGTGCTGAAACTCCTTTAGGACCTCAAGGGAAGGGTATGCATTTAAATAGAGAGAAGAATGAAATGAGAGTAATGTCGTCAGAGAGAAAGAGTGCAACCGTGAGAAATTGGGAGAGAGGGCAAGGGATGTTAGAATCTCAAAGGTTCTAGGCAACCTGATCATGGAACACACAGCGAGCCTCCAGGCAATGTGCAGCACGACAACATGGGCAGCCCAGGCAGCATAGGCAGGCGGCAATGGACTACCAACCCTGTCGCACCTAGCTATAAGCGCAGGGCTGCCAACCGGTCCATACGTCTGGCAACCACCCCCCCGGCAGCGTGGCGCATTGCTACCCTCTCGCTCTGAAGTCTAACTCACTCTCTCTCTCTGAATTCCTATTGTCTTATCTATCAACTTCTCTATTGATACTACATATTAAATGGAAGGTCTCGACATGGCTTAAAACAAAACCCACCACTGGTTAGCACATGACGAGACCTTTGCAGAGATACAAAGAACATAGTTATACGTTGTCACACTCAATATAAGCAGCCAGCACGGTACAGCGGTACACGGTACCGCACCGTGGCGGTACAGTGGAGTACCAAGGAGTACAATCAGGTTAAGTTGCCACGCACTGGGTGCGTCACATGGTTTATAAGAGTAGAAGGGAGGGGGAGATCAGGGAGGGAAGAGAATGTGATAGGAGTTATGACGGAGGAGGAGAACGGGGTGGAGGTGTCACAGGGAGAGACAGGAGACAAAGAGGCAGACCCAGTAGTGCTAACGGGGGAGTAGGGTACGGACTGGAGGAGCGGGATGGTGTAATTGCTGAAGGAATGGTAGATGGTAAGGATTATGTTTAGTAATGTGGATGTGTTTACCCAGGACAAGAAAAGAGAACTGATATGTAGGTTGCAGGATGAAGAGGAAAAACCTGATGTCATAGCCCTACAGGAAGTAAGACCAAAAAATGCTAGAATTGAAAGGGAACTGGTGGAATATAGTTTGGAGGGTTTTGAGTTATATGAGAGAAATGCTATTAGAGCAGAGGTCGGAAGAGGACTGTTTATTTATGTAAGAAAAGAGCTCAAGGTTAATGAGGTGGATATGAGACAGCAGTATTGTGAGTATTTGTGTATTGAAGTAAAATGTGCAAGAGGATCAATTCTAATTGCCTCTATATATAGAAGCCCAAATAATAGCAGGGGAGAGGATGATAACCTACTGAAAGCAATGGAGGAGATAGATAATAGAGAGAACAAATATAAAATTTTGATTGGAGATTTAAATTTGCCAAGGATCAACTGGGCAAATTGTACTACTCCAGCGGGACAGGGTAGCCTGGAAAATAAGTTTATAGAGAAAGTGAGATTGTTTTTTAACGCAACATATTGTAGAGATGACAAGATATAGAGATGGGACGCAGGGGAGTGTACTTGATTTGATTTTTAGCAATGAAGAGGATATAGTGGAACATGTTAACTCCCCCAGACATATATGACGCGATTGCGTCATATGGACTAGTGAACCAAAAACTCCTATGACGCGATCGCGTCATATGGACTTATCTCTATACCTCTCCAATAAGTTTATGACGCGATTTTGCGTCATATGAGCTCAGTAAGTCCGATAAGTTACCATACGATAAAACCGTTGGTGGCAACCTCATTCACCTCCGATAATTCTAACGGCCGCAGTGTTGTTGTGAGTGTAGTGCGGGGCAGTGGCAATGATCCCGGGGCTCCCGCCTCCTCGGACTTATTGGAACATAATATGTCGGAGGGAGTTAATGTGGATAGCCCTATAGGTCGTAGTGACCATGCCTGTATAAGCTTTAGTTGTAACATTAAATCAGAGAGGGATAATAGAAGCAATAGAAAAATATATATGTATGATAGAGCAGATTATGAGCTGCTGAGACGGTGTTTGGACATTGACTGGGGGGAATACTTGAACGGTGAAGACGCTGAAGGAATGTGGAGGAAAATTAGAGTCAAACTGGAGAATGCTGTATCCAAAAGTGTACCAGTAAGGGAATATAAGGCTAAAACAAAATTGAGGAAATGAACTAACCCAGAATTGCCAATGAAAAGAAAGCTTTGGATATTGATTAGAAGAAAGAAACGATTGTGGGAAAGATTAAAATTGTTAAAAAAGAACAGGGGGTCTAGTATAGAAGCTAAAGAAGTGGATCTGGAACGCAGACAAATAAACAATAAAATAAAGTGGGAAACAAGGAGGGGGGTGAAGGAGAGGGAGAGAGAGATAGCTAGAAATGTGAAGGATAATCCAAAAATATTCTGGAAGTACATTCAGGAAAAGTTAACAAGAAGAGTAGGGATCCCAGAGCTGGTAGGCGGGTGGAATGATGGGAGTAGAGCAGAGACTGATAAGGAGAAAGCAGAGGTGCTGGGGAAATACTTTGGGGGGGGTACTAACAGTGGAGTCGGATGATGCAGTGCCTACTATTCCCATCAAACAGGCACCGGCAATAGAACTACAGTAATAGAGTTTTCCCATGCTAGAATAAGAAGGGCTATAGAAAAAATGAACAGAAGTAAGTCACCGGGACCGGATGGGATACACCCAAGAATCATAAAGGAAGGAGGGGAGATGTTAGTAGAGCCATTGAAAATTTTATTTGAGGTATCGTTTAATACAGGACAAATCCCGATGGACTGGAGAGAGGCGAACATAACAGCTATATTTAAGAAGGGAAAGAGAAATGACCCAGGGAATTATAGACCAGTCAGTTTGACAAGTGTTGTGTGTAAACTAATGGAAACGGTAATTAGAGAAGGAATAATGGATCATATGAAGTCAAACCAACTTTTCAGTGGGAGACAGTTCGGATTTTTGCCGGGGAGGTCGACGGTACTACAGCTAATTAAGGTGGTAGATGATTGGATGCAAATTCTAGAAGATGGTGATGTAATAGACGTGGTATATTGCGATTTTATGAAGGCCTTCGATAAGGTCCCACATAAAAGGTTAATAGAGAAAGTTAGAAGCTATAATATAGGGGAGAAATGTGTGAAATGGATAGAAGCCTTCCTGAAAGATCGGAGACAGAGGGTACTGGTGAATGGAATAGGCTCGGGGTGGAGGGAAATTACAAGTGGGGTACCTCAGGGATCTGTGTTGGCACCACTGCTGTTCGTTATATTTATCAACGACTTACCTGAAGTTATAACTAATGGAAGTGAGGTATACCTGTATGCGGATGACACTAAGCTGTATAGAAGAGTGAGGAGTAAGGAAGATATGGGTTTGCTTCAAGGAGATGTGGAGGGCATGAAGGGATGGTCTGAGCATTGGTTAATGCCTTTTCATCCAAAAAAATGCAAGTACATGCGGATTGGGACCAGCAAGATAGACAAGGTAGGATACAGTATGTATGAAGTGATGGAGGAAGTGAATGCAGAAAAGGATATAGGAGTAGTGATAGACAATAAGTTAAATTTCTCAGAACATTTAGCGGAAAAGATAAACAAAGCCAATAGAATTGTAGGGCTGATAAGGAGGACATTTGTGTCACTTGACGAAGAAATCTTCAGGAATCTCTATACAGCGCTGGTTAGGCCGCACCTGGAATATGCGAACCAGGTGTGGGCTCCATAATATGGAGCCCATAGAAGCATAGGATATAGAAGCAGTGGAGAAAGTGCAGAGGAGAGCTAGCAAGCTGGTACCAACGTTGAAGAACGCGGGCTATGAGCAGAGGTTGAGGACACTGGGGCTTCCGACACTGGCATATAGGAGAAAGAGAGGGGATATGATAGAGACTTTTAAGATAGTGTCAGGAAAGTACGATGAGGATGTGTGTGAAGGTATCTTCTTGATGCGGGAGGGAACAAGAACGAGAGGACACTAAGAAAATTTACAAAGAAAGAAATAGGCTTGAGAAGGCAAAGAACTCATTTTGTGATGGTAAATGAGTGGAACGCACTGCACCAGTATGTAGTCGATTCTGAATCAATAAGGGAGTTTGAAAGTAATCTTGATAAAGCATGGGGAAGACAAGATTTGAAGTTTGATTATAAAACAAAAATACAGAATAGTAAAAATGTTGCGTCTGGTACCGCCGCCGCCAACACCGTGAACGACCGCAGCAGTGCAAGTACTGGTACTGAGCTGGATACACAGGCATAGTTTTCCTTTTTCCAGAGGATCTACTGTAAGAAACTGTAAGAATTTAAAACATTTTATCCCATACGTGACCTAAAATCCAGTTTGTCCTTTAATAGCCTACATATTTTTTCGGTTTCCACGCATCCAACTGTCCAACACAAAGCTACACCGGGATGGATGTAGTGATCGGGCGTACGGTCGTCATGTTGTGCGCTCGCAGTTACGTTCCCGTCTATTTCGACGCTATATTTTATGCTATTTGCCCCCCGTCATTACTACATGAGCTGCGTTTTCTGTTATTTCTATATCCCGGTATATCAAACTGCTAAAATATGCCTGGTTTATGTATTAATCCATGTTTCAGTTAGTGCTATTATGTCTATATTTTCTTTGCTAACCAGTGCTCTAAGTTCGTTCATTTTGTTACATAAACTCCTACAATTTGTATAATAAACCCTCAAACTATTACTTGTATTTGCAACTATTTTTCTATTGTTTTTAACTAATTTATTTTTACCTGTTGAACTACTAGACCTAGACGGAAAATCTACACGATCAGAATGTTCGTTATTACTATCAATTTCATGTGGCTGGGATTCTATTTTATGCTGAGAGGATTGGGTTCTAGTCATGTGGTGATGGGCTGGTCTATCAGAGTGAGAACTGAGCGATCTCTGCCATACCCATAGCTTACTCTGACTGTTCCTTTTACTTATATATTTTCTAGATCTCAAGTGACGGCGTCTCTTGCGTGGATTGACCTCCTAATCTACCAAGATTGGAAGCCAAAGCGTCACATCTTTCCTTTGCCCCTCAACTTTCTCTTCATAATTGCTGAGGGGCCCTGGGTGGGGCTTTGGTTTCCCGGGCGTTTCCGCACCCTCCTCAGCTCCCCGCCATGGAGTGGCTTCGGTCACCCAGGCTTTATTTTGGTCGGCAGGGAGGGTTCTGTGGGGGCGCTCGGTTATGGCCTTGGCCTTGCTCGGGGCCTTGGGCTGTTCGGCCAGGCAGCTTGGGGAAAAACAACAAACAACTTACACACCTATGGTTTATTAACAAAACCCCGCAACAGACTTGTCGAGTGAGCTGGCTAAGGTCGAAACTCCTAGTCGATAGAGATGTACTCCATCCTGGGCATACAGTTCATCCTTACCATAGAAGAGGGTCCAGTTATCCAGGAATGGAATAGTATTTGCCTTGCAATACTTCTCCAGCCAGCTATTTACACCAATAGCCCTGGAGGACCATTCCTTCCTTACCCCTCTTCTTGGTAGGATACTGCTAGGTTGCTAGAGTAGCCGGTAAGATCCTATGTAGCGGGAGTAACCGTATTTTGTTTGCCCATTTACCTAAGGATCTTTATTTATATCCTCATATCTCTTAGTTATTTTCTTCACTTACCTCAACAATACTAACCCCGATAGCTGGGGAGGGTATGAAATATATCAGGGAAAGAGAGGGGTTGAAACACGGCGATTAACTAGAATATAGCCATG
>JBAKBP010027567.1:0-29916 GCA_037953745.1 Lithodes maja | reverse complement strand
GTACCTGTGGATCATTCTGTGTCGGAAGAAGGTGTTGGCTATCCACAGCCTCCTCCCCACACATACGTCCACAAGTGCACTACCATTCCCATTCACCTCTGATGGTACCCCCCACCCTCCCACCACTCCCTCAACTTTCCTATCACCCACCTTACCATTCATATCCCCAATCAGAAATATTCTTTCGTTCTTGTCAAACTTCTCCAGGCACGCCTCCACATTCATCCAGAACTCCTCTTTCTTTCTTTCAAGTATATCCTCTGTCGGGGCATACACGCATACAATCACCCACGTTTGTATTCCTACTTTCATTCTCACCCACACAATCCTTGAACCCACAGACCCATACTCTCTTACACATTCCTTCCATTTGCTACTTACAAACAAACATGCACCTTCTCTCGCTGTTCCTTCACTCACTCCAGCACACACACCCATTCCACACTCCCACTCTCTCACATCTGAACCTTTCCATTTGGTCTCTGTCATTCCACATACATCCAGCCTGGCATTCACTAACACTTCCAGAACCTCTCTCTCTTTTGTGCCATCATTCATGCCACTAACATTCCATGTAGCCATTCTCAGAATGTCCGAAGGCATGTCCTTAGTCGGTCGTGGTTCGTCAACGTTGGTTCCGTCCGCATCCAAGGCTGTTCGTTCGTTTTTTTTTGCTTAGATATTTTTTCCGGGTGGGGGTCGCAAGCCCACCGACCCAACCTCTTTAGTCGCCTCTTACGACATGCAGAAGGCACGTGGGGCATATTCTATTCCTTAACCCCCAGGGGGGTTATTAACCATAATGATATGGTTATATAATGTAATATCAATAATTATATGGTTATATAATGTAATATCAATAATGTCTTCCAGATTTGGCAATGTGGCGATAATGTCAGACTGCTGTTGCAAGTAATGTCTGATAGATATTGGAAAATGGTAGTGATGTCTGACAGATGTTGAAATACGGTACTAATGTTTGTCCGATATTGAAATATGGTACTAATGTCTGACAAATGATGAATTACAGTACTGATGTATGCCAGATGTTGGGATAATGTAGTGATGTCCGCCTGCTGTTGGAATATGGTAGTAATGTCCATCAGATGTTGGAATAAAACAGTAGTGTCTATTAAATGTTTACAGAAGGTAACAATGTCTGTTTGATGTTGGAGTAGGGTAGTAAATGTCTGTCAGATGTAGAACTCTGGCAATGGCATAGCATAATGTCATAACGTCTGCCAGATGTTCATATATGGCAAAGACATAGGAATGTCAGCCAAGCTTCACCCAACCTAACCTAGTGTAATATAATACAACTTACTACATACCTACATCAATATAAGAAATGTCACCCAACCTAACCTAGTGTAATATAATACAACTTACTACATACCTACATCAATATAAGAAATGTCACCCAACCTAGTGTAATATAATACAACTTACTCCATACCTACATCAATATAAGAAATGTCACCCAACCTAACCTAGTGTAATATAATACAACTTACTCCATACCTACATCAATATAAGAAATGTCACCCAACCTAACCTAGTGTAATATAATACAACTTACTCCATACCTACATCAATATAAGAAATCAAGTACACGTGGGTGATTATGGTGTTCTTTTAAAGAGTCGGTTACACGAAACATGTTACTATTTTACCCAAATTACACAACTGGATTTAATATATACATAAACAGTGGCTCGGAACAGGCCTTTTATCACTGATTCATGATCATACCATAATGGTTATTGAGTCTCCTAAGATACTTCTGGCCAGTTCACTTTTGGTAATGAGCAGCCTAAACAGGTTGGTAAAGCGGGTTAATACGGCCGGGTAGTGGTATACAATGTTTGCTGGAGGTTAAGCCAGACCTTTCATCCATCACTGTTATGGCGGCCAAGATTAGGTCAGGCATTATCATGGATAACATGTGAAGCCCTTTGGAGGAAAAGGGGGAGAGGGGGTTACATAGAGGGTTATATGAGACATAATTATGTTGGTGGGACAATCAAGGTCAGTGGTCGGTATCTTCATCACCAACTATATATGCCGGTTGGGGAATGAGTTGTGTTACTGGGCGTACGTCGTGTAAACACGTAAGTTGATGTCAAACAGCGGGGGGGGGGGGGGGGGGCAGCAGCCCCCACCCATAATACTAGGATAGGTTAGGTTAGGCTAATATCCTTTTCAAAGGAGTATATCCTAGTAAAACACTAGGATATACCCGGTCAGAGGTAGGTGATTCGCCTGATAACACAACTCTTGCCCCAGTTGGCTACGTGGGTGGGCGAGCAAGATTTTCGCCTTATTGAAATTTTATTTGTTTTTAATAGTAATCTTGTAATTCATAAATAAAACACTCAGAACAATTCATGTCAAACCTGTTACGATGTGCCACCATCGTAAGTTTAATTTAGTTAATTTATGTTCATAACTTACTATAAGCATTGGTCATATATTATATTGACATGGTGAATATATTATACCGTCTGTCGGTAACTCCAATAGTGCGTGAAGCAGTGATCGACCCTGCTTCATATTATACGTTGATATTTATCCGTATATTATCGCCTGATTTGAATTCATATTGTTTCGTTCATATTATTTCGTTCAATGACGTGGTCTCTTTTATTTTCCTATGCTCTAGACGGCGGCGAAATTATGTAACCCATTTATTGTTAGTGGGTTTTTCCGGTATATTGATATAGTACGCATATTATATTATGCGTTGTATAAGTAGGTTTTATTTAGTTGTTTAGTCCTACTTGCATTATTTAAGTAAGGATTAAATTATAAATAGGAACCATCAAGCTGGTTCAGGTGGAGCCATCTGGCGGCGTTAGTATGTACCAGCTAGACACGAATCAGTCCGCATTTACCTTTCAAAAGAGAAACCCTAACTCTTGCTTCTCTATTATTTATTTATTGGCATTTACTTCTTTGTTTATTCATTTGTATTTTAACGTAACTCAGGCGGATTATAAGGGTGGTGTGTGGCTTGTGTGTCCCTTCCTATTTTATTGATTTTTCATTGTGCTTGTAGAGCCGCAACCTTGGCCTTGTTAAGGTATATTTATTTCTTTATGTGCATACATTTAGTTAGGGGTCCAGACTATTAGGGTGCCTGGTTCGAAGTAGAGGGTGGAAGACTTCATTAGATTAGTCTTTCTGTTACAGGGAGGATTACTTCGGCCCAGGCCAACCGATAGTCTGGACAGCTTAAGTAGGTGATAGTTGATAGGTGTTTGTTTTGATCAGTGATTACTTTGTTTTTGCTTCATATTTGTTTCAGAATTTTGGCCTGTATGTAACATACTTTTATTAACGTAGATTCAATCAGAGCTTTTCTCTTCTTTGTGCAGCTTAGGAAGGATCCTCCTCAGTATTGCTATTCGGTACTGAGTTTTGTTGATAGTTGAGGCTCAAGATATCTTTTCACCACAACTAGGGGTTCCAGTTATTTGCATTGTTTATGTAACAATCCCCGAACCAGTTCGGGGATTGTGTGCACCTTTGGTCCCCAGAGAGCCTGGAAGTTACAAATGATGTATGTTCTGTTGAGATAGGCTGTGTTACGAGTTGAGGCTACGGAGGTGCTGAGTATTTACTTATCGGTGTTATTCCAAGGACTAGAAACCTCTACTGTCAGTCGTAACAAACCACACACACGACATGACGCTATCGTGATTAATAAGCTCTAACATAATAGTAATACTGGAATATATTTAATATTTTGAGGTACTTATAATTGTATAATAATCTGAACGATAATCGGTTGGTACGAAAGATACTTCTTACACTGTTAATAATAACATACTATAGTGTAATTATATATTAAGTTAACATTTCTCAATTACGTTTTTTCACATTCACATTGGTAATTTTTTTAATATTTAAGTTTGCCTTACAACCTTGCTCTCTCTCTTCATATTAACGCTTGTCTTCTCAAAATTAGCTGATATATTACTGTATTTTCAGTAGATCTACAGGATTCTCAGCCACATACCCCATTGCTGGGGGTGAGCGACTCGAGGCAGAACAGAAACCTTTAAAGTTCCATTTCTTAGGTTTCCGGACCACTTTTACGTTCACTCCTTCCTTTGCCTCGTTGAGTAGGAAACTTTTACAATGGGAGAAGGATTCCTAGCCTCCTTCCCCCAGAAGGAAAAGTAGGACAGTAAAAGAGACGAACATAAATGGCTAAGGTTGGGTAGAGGATGCCAAACCTCACTCTGGATAGGCCCGGATCTCAATGTTCATAACATGCCGTTCTTAACCGACGTCCATGCCTCACAATTCCACTATATTTTATCAAAGATATTTACAATATTTATGTTGTAAATATAATAACTGATCCTATCTATCTAAAGTATGCAGGCAGGAGTAATAGTTAAGCTTAATTTTCAGTGGTATAAGTATTTATCTGTTTTTCTATATTTACCTTCCACCATCCGTTCACCTTCGTCCTCACACTTCCAGGTGAAGAGGGTGCTGGAGAACGGTTGGTGATTGGGTCTAGGTAGGTGGGTGGGTAAGTAAACACCTGGGTTTGGTTTCCCATAATATATATTTACTTGTTGGTGTATGTATATGTGTTTAATGTTTTATGTGTAGCTATGTTTCTGCATGTATTTATATATGTATGTATGTACTCAATGCATACATGCATTATTTACAGTACGTATTTAGTAATTTAAGTGCATGTTTATGTGCTCACACATTTGTGTTTCAGCTTTAGATATGTTTAACGCAATATATATAAGGTTTCGCTGAAGTCCCGAAAGGAAGATGACTACGGTTTAGTAAGAAACAAGAGGAATCGCTGTCTATATAAGTCAGTCATACTTCAAGTAGTGTTTATTTTACTTTGACTTAACATAGTCAATCACCAAACTTTGTTTAAACAAAGTATATACAGCACAAAGATGCAGAGGGGTGATATGACTGTTGACCATTATTCTATAAATGGCAACACTTGTCTTATTTATTTATCAACTCCCTACATATACAGTATGCTGCTCTGGACTACTGCAATATTATATATAGTTAATAATTTCCTACAAGTATATAGATAGTTTAAGTACTATAACATAGACTAAGATAAGTTAAGCTAGGTCAGGTTAGATTACCCAATATCAGTGTTATCGAATGTACAGTTTCACACACATGCCTGTCTTATGTTCATCAATATATTCCTCACTTCTTTTCAGAAAAACAAACAAACAAATATTGCTTTATGTATCCGAACAGCATTGGTTTGTAGTCCAAGTATACTTAAGAAAATGTGTTGCACGTTATATAAGAGTGTTACGCCCCTCTGGGACTAGAAGCTAGGTAATAGTTTAAAAGTAATTCGACCTGATTATCCAGAGGTGTAGACACCCCAGAGGGACAACACAAAGACAGACGTGAGAGGATATAGACGCTAACTAATACAAGTACCAGAAACCCAAGTTCTTATGGCACTATGGTAATATATGTCTCTATAATCTAAGTGATTATTAGAGTATATCCTCTCCCCACCAGACACACCCTAGCAGGCACTATTATAACAATCCCAGGTATATAGGTAAAACAAAATATTAGTATGGCTTGAGCAAAAGAATAAATAGTCACCAGAGTAAAACAACAAAGAAACACTCACACTAATACATATAAAACAACAGGGGAATAATTATAACCAATATATTTATAAAAGAATTTTAATAAAATCAAGTTTTACTTACAAGGTGTTATTAGAGTTTTAAAATGAATACGTTAAATCAAAAGTGAATTTCGTTAATAAATAAACTAATTTAATGTTTATATAATTAAGTCAATATTTAACCGGCTGAGTACCAGCTAAATATTAATAAATGTACCACCCAGGACCGGCTGATTCTGATATTTTTTATTTCAGAAACAATAGCGAATGGGTTAGGAATGAAGGAAAAAAAAAATGTCAAAAAGTGCAAAAAATGGTCCTAAAGAGCCCCCGAAAACGGATTTTACAAGAGTAAAAAATTGAAGGCAATTTCCCAAAAAAAACGATGTTTTTGCGCACTCACGCGCATGCGGTTGGACTTTGAGAGTTTTCAACCATCGGCATGGGTGCGTGGGATACTTACACAGTTCCCATACAAATCTGAACCCTCGGGGTGCCATAGGACCGGACTAATTATGACCGGACCGGCCAGGACGCAAACCATGCGTCGCTGGGGTTTAGCTTTACATACATTGTGGTCGCAAACCCTGCGCCGCTGGGGCTCAGTGGGTTAATTATAAAGAAATATTAAAGAAAACTAAAAATGTTAATATTTAGTTAAAATGGGTTTAAGCCCTGGAGCAACTCACAACCACCCCTATTATCTCCACACTGCTAGGCCCCCACAGGCAGTACGTCGAGAAAGGTGAGGCGGACAATCCAGACTTGTAGAATCCAATAAGCATCACCCGTCGAGAACACCACCAGATGTGAACTGCCTAAGCTCTCCAGCTCAAACCCTATGTTACCTCTCTTTATGTGTGATGTACCAAGAAGCGCAAGTGGGTACGTAGTGGTGAGGAGCCGAACTATTGAAGTCCTGTATGCCATTGTGGGTCATACGGTTCATTGAGGGGGTTCAGTCTGGAGTCAAGACGGCTTCCTTTGATAGGAATAGAGAGAGTGAACCTGGGTGAGCGAGCCAGGTGGGTACAGTCACGGACAACAGGCAGTACAGTCACAGCCAGTATATGACTGTGGGAAGAGCCTGCATGATAAGAAGAGCATAACACACCTCCCCCCCACAATTCCTTTGTAAGGGAGTGGAGAAGGTACTATACAGTATGCTCTGAGGATGAGGGCAGGTCTCGAAATAGCGTGTCCGCGATCCTGTTGTCAACCCCTCATATGTGGCGCATGTTAAGTCTGTACTCCTGTAGCAACAAGGCCAATCTGAGAATGCGTTGGTTTAAGTTCTTCATTCTATTAATAAACACAAGAGGGTTATGATCCGTGAAGACATTTATAGGTGTAGAATCCTGTGGAAGATGGCACTCAAACTTTTTAACAGAGTCCACCAAAGCTAAACACTCCTTTTCAATAGTAGAGTAACTTCTCTGGTATCGTTTAAGCTTAGTCGAATGATAGGCCACAGGATGTAAGATACCATTTTTAGGATCCTCTTGCAAGAGCACTGCTCCAACACCTCGATCACTTGCGTCGACCTGGAGATGGTAGGGCAAAGACGGGTCTGGCAAACGGAGTACCGGTTGAGATGAGAGGAGTTCCTTGAGACGGCTAAAGGACTCAGCACAGGCAGGGCTCCTCTCAAACCTCTGTTTCTGACTGGTGAGATCAGTAAGAGGTGAGGAGACCTGTGGAAAATTACTGCAGAATTTACGGTAGATCCACATATCCCAAGGAATCTCATGAGGGACTTGCGGGTCGTAGGGGTAGGGTATTGCAGTATGGTCCGGATGTTGGCGTCCTTGGGTCTCGTCTGTCCATGGCCTACCACGTGCCCAAGGTAGGTAACTGTGCCTCGGCCGAACGTTGACTTCGCTAGGTTTATCGTGAAGCCGGCACTGGCGAGGCACCCCAACAACTTCCGCAACCTGGCCACATGCTGTACCCAAGAGTCTGCAACGACCACAATGTCATCAAGATATGCATTAACACCTAAGTTCTGAATAGTATGCGAGATGGTTCTTTGGAAAGTTGAGGGAGCATTTATCATACCAAAAGGCAAGACCTTATACTGATAATAACCCTTTTGCAGGTCAACAGTGGAAACAAATCTAGCCTGTCCCACTTCATCAAGCAAGTCATCTATACGTGGGAGAGGAAAAGCATCCACTACTGTTACTGAATTAACTTAACGGTAGTCAGTACACAATCCAAAAGAAACATCTGGCTTGGGGACAAGCAGAGAAGGTGAAGCCCAAGGTGAATAACTTGGTTCAATTAAATCATTATCAAGCAGATATTTGATTTCACATTTTAAAATATCCTTTTTGTGAGGACTAAGCCTGTAAGGTGATGGTTTTATAGGCTTTACATTTACATCACATAATTTAACATCATGATAGTGAGATTGACAGAATCCAGGACTATCTTTAATTACTATAGGAAACTCCATCAAGACTGTTATTAAATCGCTTTGTTGCTCCTTACTTATATCTTTACAGTACAGTTCAAAATTATCTAAGATTATACTGTTAACAGGGTTACCACCAGGCGTGGGAACCGGAACACAACTTTGAACAACAGTCTCTGGGTCGTCAACCCCCACTACAGGTTTTGTACATACAGCAAGACACACTGGATCTTCCTCTGGGTGTCTGTCAAAATAGGGCTTAAGCTGGTTAACATTACTAGGCGAGAACTCTTTTTATGATCAGGAGTCTCGATCACATAGTTTAGTTTAGACAACTTCATAGAGACATGGTAAGGTCCCTGATATTTACCTTTTAGAGGTTTACCAGACACTGGGAGATAGAGAAGCACTTTGTCACCCACTTTGAATGATCTCTCCCTAGATTTCTTGTCATGCTGTACTTTCATTTTTGACTGACTCTTCTTCATATTGGCAAGGGCAATCTCTCGGACTGTAGCCATTTTAAGCTTAAGTGAATTGATATATTCAGATAGAAGGATGTGAAGACGGCTCTGTGAACCATGAATCCTTAAGGACTTTCAGAGGGCCTCGAATTTGTCTACCGTACAAAAGCTCAAAATTAATGGAGAATGTCCTCATCCCAATCTTTACTTGACTCGTGACTGTACTTCTTTACCATGGATTTAAATGTTTGGTAAAAGCGCTCGAGACACCCTTGTGTTTGTGGATGGTATGCTGTAGAGATCTGCTTGTTAATATTAAGTTCCTTTACAACTTGGGTCATTAAATCACTAGTAAAATTTGTACCTTGATCAGTTTGTCAGTTTGTATAGATTTTGGAATGCCTACCCTAGTGAATAAATGTAACAAGTGCTTAGCTACCTGCTTAGATTTAATGTCACACATAGGGAAAGCTTCTGGATATCTAGTTGAGGCACACATTACAGTTAATATATATTGGTTACCCTTTTTTGTTCTAGACAGAGGGCCCACACAATCTACTACAATTTTCACAAATGGTTCAGATGTTATGGGAATTGGATGTAAAGGAGCTGGAGGAATCACATCAGAGGGCTTACCCACAACCTGACACACATGACATGTTTTTACATATTTCTCAACATCCCTTTTCATACCTGGCCAAAAGTAGTGTTGGAGTAACTTTGTCTTTTTCTGTCCCAGACGACCTGATAATCCGTCATGTGCCAAACTGATTACTGGACTTCGAATTGAACTTGGCAAATTACTTGAGTAGTCTTAGACCAGGTATCATTGTCACTAAGCTCAGGCGGGTGATAACTACGCATTAAAACTCCATCTTGATAGAAAATATTAGGGTTTTTAGTGCTAGAAGTAACTTCATCGGCAATATGTCTTAAGGACGCTAACCTCGGATCATAATTTTGTGCAACAATTAAATTTGACTTACTGAAATTCTGCTGGGCGAGGTCGTCCCGGACTGGTGTGGGAAGGTCCACCTCTGTCCTGCTCGACTGAGACCGGGTGACAGCGTACACGGGGAATATCTCTGGATCCGCGGCGTCTATCTCCTCGGTCGGGCCGGACGAGTGGGGAACCTCCCGCAACGCCAGAGCCGGAATCATCCCTGACCCAGCGACATAATTCCCGAGGAGAAAATCCACACATCATTAATCACTGCAACTCTTACTTCACCTTTTACCAGATTACTGTCAAGCATTAACTCAGCCTCCTTCACCTGTTGTCCCACACCAACTGTTTGCAAGTTTAAGGTTTTACCTGTATAGTTTACATTTGAATTATCAGCTAATAATTTACGGCTGATGATACTCTGGCAGGATCCTGTGTCTCATAGTATCGTTACCTTCTGACCTGTACAATTATTGTTAAGGAAAACTTTACCTGGGACCTTGAAACAAGTCAGTGGAGGGCCTTGTGACATAGAATAAACCTGTGGCATGTATCAGAGGTTTTTTACCTACTTGTGTATTTGCAAGTGCTAGTTTATAGGTAGCTGAAGTCCTACACCTGGGATGTGTACAAGTTAACATTGTGTGACCTGTCTTTTTACAATAGGAACAATAGATATCATTTGAAGCAGATCCTCGAGCATAGTTATATTAATAAGGAGTATTACTACCACCCACAAACTCAGAGCGACCAGAGGAAGACCTTACTTTAACCTCTTTTGGTTTATGTTCCCTCGGGTGGTACTTATGGATGAGGGAGTAGGCATCCGCAAGTTGGGCCGCCTTCCTCCGGTCCGTCTCACCTATCTCCTCGATGTAAACTAGTACCTGTGGTGGCAACCTGCGCTTCCATTCTTCTAATGCAAAAAGGTTATCTAGATCAGAGAAAGAAGCGAGTGCTAACTTCTCAAGCCATTTTTTAAGAGTTCTAAGTTTGTCCATTGCAAAGTCTAGAAAAGTTTGTTTATCATTTTTTACCATATTACAAAATTGCCGCCTGTAAGACTCAGGAGTTATCTCTGACGCATCTAGAACAGCCTTTTTAACCTCGTCATAATCACTAACGTCCACTAGATTATTTCCAACGAGAGCAGCCTTACCTACTAGTTTGGGTTTGATGAGCCACGTCCACTCCGTCTTGGGCCACTTAAGATGCTCGGCTGTTTTGTCAAAGTTCAGGAAGGATTGCTCAGGGTCTATTTCTAGGAATTGAGGTAAGAGTGATACATTTTTAGCTAGGTTAAATGACTTATTTTGCTTTTCGAGTTCCAGTCTCTCCCTCTTCATGTTGAGTAACCTTAGCCATCTCTATGTTCCTATCCATCTCTCTAAGCCCCACCTCCTTCTCCAACTTGAAAATCTCTAACTCTTTAGCTTGTTGTCTATCCGTCTCCTTTTGTTCCTCCGCTTGTCGTCTATCCTTCTCCTTTTGTTCCTCCTTATATTTTAGTTTTATTATCTCTAGTTCCTTAGCATGTTCTAGTTTCTCCCTCTCGATGGTCTTAGTTTCTTCTAGTTTCGCACGTCCTAACTCTTTAAAGTCTCTAAGTCTTTCATGCTCAAAAGCTAACCTTGATTCAGACCACGGTTCGTGAACAGAAACGGCAGAATGCTGGCTAGTAGTGTCCTCCAAATCTACTGCTGAAGGACCTGATAATCCACTAGCTGACGTTATTTCTGAAGCTTCTGGGGGGAGGAGTCCCTTACTCATTAATCCATTAATAACTAGGTCCTTTATTTGTTGTTTAGTATGAGAACTTTCGAAATGGATGTCAAAATTTAAAGTTATGTACATCCAGATATCCTTGTTCAGATCATGTTCACGAAGTTGCTCCAAATCAGGAGCCCTGCAAAATTCCTTTACACTAAATGAGCTAGACATGTTGAATGGTTGGCACAAGGAAAAAAATAAAAAATAAAAAAATATTGAGGTTACCACTCGCTTACCTGAGGAGAACTAGCAGTGGGCCAACCTAAACTACCAGTTAGGCCTGAACATTTAGTAGAGTAGTATGGACGCATTTCATGAGACATATTTAGCATTTTACTGTCTTAATACATACGGTCAAGATAATGCGGGAAATTAGTGCCAATATTATAACACTAATGAACAGATACTATGAATCAGCAATACCCAGTTAAAATATGCCAATGGAAAGAATAATGTGTACAGGCAAGTCTGCAGTTAGGTTCTCGGTACCCACTTACATATTTTAAAGTGATTCCTAGTTTCCGTGACGCACACAACCCCTGACATGATAGGACATGATGAAGAGGCACGAGGTGAAAGCACAAGGCAGACAAGATCCTACTTCAATCCTAATCACTAATATTTGATGAATGTAGCCATGGCATTGATCATCTAATATATTGGATTATATTGAAGATGATAAGATGAGGGGTCTATCCTACTCTGAAAATGATTTGGATTATATGATTTGACTCGGGTGTGTGACGCATGTCGAGTATGAGCATGCTGTACAGAACGCCCAGTCAGGCCCCACTCTCGCTAGGATCGTCAGGGCAGGAACTTTTGCTGTAGTCTGTGTAGAGTTTCCTAACTTAGTTTATGTGAGCCGTTGTACTATAAGTATTATAAATATGTATCTTGTTTTCATCTGAGTCAACGAGTTCTATTTTATATCATTAGTTATAAGTGTTGTGTGTGGGACTTGTTTGTAATGATGAGAGGAGAGAGAGAGTTTGCGTGGCGGGGGACAGTGAGTGCGCCATGCGGCAGGTAGGCCTAATTCCCTCCTCCCTCCTCCCCCTCAGTGCGTGGGAAATCCTTTGTCGATCCCAGATTGAGAGAGAATATTACGTAATGATTGCTAGTGGGCGGTCCTTAGTAGTTGGCGATATGCTCACTAGAGGGCCGAGTATAAAAAGGGAAGACTCGCCGCATTTTCTTCAGAACTCATAAGGCAGAGCGACTTCTCATATCCCTTGCAACTATATATATTCTTCCGACTGATGTGAACTTTCCCTACTCTCTGTACCTTCTTCTTTTCCCGAACCCTTTTTTAACCTCAATGACCCCTTTGGTGCAGATTTAGTCAGCCAAAGTATTGTCGCTTGAGTTCTCACGAGATATATGCCTATTAGATAGCCTATTTTGGAAGGGATAACTAGAATAGGATTGATTAATGTTTGTTGCACTCGTATATGCATTTCCCTGTGTATGATTATTCATGTTCCTGTTTTCTGCTGATCTAGGTGATGCTAGACTGGGATAAGGCTACTAGAGTTGTGATTCCCGATGTGTATTAGGTTTTGTTGAACCTGTACAATCGCAACGGAGACTTGGAAAGCCTAGGTGGTCTTTCTGACTGTGTACCTTGTGAGTTTAGCACTGTGTTGCGAGTGAGGGCTTTTGCCTCTGCCACCCAGCACTGTGCTAACTCGTTTGCTTGACTTTGAGAGGATTGCCAGGAGAGAACCAGATACTAGTGATCTGGATCTCTCAAGAGAGCATCCCGTCAATTAACGTAATTTGGCCGCACAGCCTTAAGGACCTCGCTAGGCTACGAGCCGCTTGCTCAGCCATTGTTTCCTAGCCTACTACATCCCAGCTAGACTTTGCTCGGTCAGCAGATACAGCATAGTATTGAAGCTTTCCTTATGTATGTTATTGTTTATGCACTATTGATTTCATGTGTGGCACGCATAGCTACTTTAATCTCTAGTGGCCCCCGAGCACAATCCTAGTAGGCTATTGCCAGTGCATTGTCGGAGTACTTCTTTTCTATGTTTGCCATTTACTACTGTCTATTCTTATAATTCTTCTTATGTCAATTTAAAGCCTTTAATATTACTTAATTGCCAGTGTGTTGCTTATTGAATTGCTGTTCAAAATCCGATACTTACTTCTTACGAGTATCCGAGAAGCATCTAACTTTATCAGAAGATTCCTTGCTCGAGGACTATTGTTTAACGTAACGTAATAGTGCCGATCCGAAGTAGAGGGTGGAGGACTTCTTAAGTTCTTAGTCAAGGGTGGATTACTTCGGCTTCGGCCAACACTATTCTTTGGTGTTGTTGTATTTACTTCTTTGTTTGATTGTTGACCAGACTAGATAACTCCCGTCTCTTTATTAGTCTGTTGTGAAACGCTAGTACCGAGTTCTTGTATACCCCGTGTGACGCACCCAGTGCGTGGCAACGCAACCTGATTGTACTCCTTGGTACTCCACTGTACCGCCACGGTGCGGTACCGTGTACCGCTGTACCGTGCTGGCTGCTTATATTGAGTGTGACAACGTATAACTATGTTCTTTGTATCTCTGCAAAGGTCTCGTCATGTGCTAACCAGTGGTGGGTTTTGTTTTAAGCCATGTCGAGACCTAACATTTAATATGTAGTATCGATAGAGAAGTTGATAGATAAGACAATAGGAATTCAGAGAGAGAGAGTGAGTTAGACTTCAGAGCGAGAGGGTAGCAATGCGCCACGCTGCCGGGGGGGTGGTTGCCAGACGTATGGACCGGTTGGCAGCCCTGCGCTTATAGCTAGGTGCGACAGGGTTGGTAGTCCATTGCCGCCTGCCTATGCTGCCTGGGCTGCCCATGTTGTCGTGCTGCACATTGCCTGGAGGCTCGCTGTGTGTTCCATGATCAGGTTGCCTAGAACCTTTGAGATTCTAACATCCCTTGCCCTCTCTCCCAATTTCTCACGGTTGCACTCTTTCTCTCATTTCATTCTTCTCTCTATTTAAATGCATACCCTTCCCTTGAGGTCCTAAAGGAGTTTCAGCACTCACCTCTCGTATTACTCTTAGGACAAGCATATATTTACATGTATTAGATTTAAGGGGTTAATGTGAACAGCGATCTTCTTGATGAGGATAGTTGGTGAACGTTCTACATGTTCACGAGTTATATGCCCAGCTCATCATCCAATTTGTGACTAGACTAGTGCCATGTGTAAGAGCCCGACCATGCCCAGGAGTTGTCTGTAGAGGGGCGAGGACTTAGCCTTGATTTGCCTACCGAGCCAGGAGCGAGTGCAGTACCAGAGACTACAGCTCGCTCGTAGTGCCGGTATAGTAGAGTAACGTAATTTATCTGTCCTTGTGTTCTCTGCAGTCTTTTCCTGGGTTCTCGCTTTCGGTGCTGGGACTCGTTGTTCCTGTGACTTGGCCTGCTAGCTAGAACACATGGGGATGATGAGTGGGTGATATCTTTATTTTACTATGCATTGCAGCTCTCTTTAAGTTTATGTATATAACACTTTACAATACACATTACTCACACACAAGACAACACTATTAATACTTTCATGTATCAATTAACTGCACTGTCGTTTTGCTGCTGTGTCCGGAGTTCCGTTGCGTAGGGCGCATACGGACTCAGAGGGGAGACAGAGTGAGAGAAGCGAAGTAGCCTATGCGGTAGTAGGCTACCGGCGCAGTACTGTTGCCTGCAACCTTTTAGTTATTCCAAGTATAGATTCATTATTATAATAAGTGACTACTATTTATGTTCCTTCCATGTGTATTATTAGGTATCTACTGGATCATGAACATCTTGTATGCTACATGCTAGTGCATGTTAGTAGGGGACAGTTATTCTAGTGCACGCGCTTTCAAGTAGGCGTGTACATTTGTTATTTAGCATTTCACTGTCATACCTTTAGCCTGCTTCTATTCTACATCATTAGAGGCTTAATATTAACGTAGTTTCTTGAGTATTGCATTTCTTAGTAATACCGTAACCTATAAATGTCTGAGGGAGTTTAGCCTCATAGCCTACCCCTGTTGTACACTTTCGCCGAGTTAACCCTCTCACGACCATAGGACGCAGAGGTTGCCAGATTAGCAATAAGAAAAAGATTACTCTCACTGTTATAATTACCTCTCCAAAATTAGTTTTCTGCCCACAGCTAACTCAAAGACAACTGCAGAGGTTGAAGTAAACAAACTAAAGGTTTATAGATACCCCTGACGGTAACAAAGGATTTAAAGTATCCCTAATAGGCTCAAAAATCGCGTCCGGATGTGAGAGGGTTAAGGTACCTCGTTACCATAGACGATAACTCTGTAGGGCGTTGGTGCTTTTGTTGTCTGGAGCATATAGTATTTGGGACTGGAATCGAGGGTGTCGTTGTCACATAAGCCATTTCTGTCCTACGATCAAGAATCCCGAATATGTATTGCCGATCCAGCCGTAACACCCGTTATAGCAGATAGAACTCTGGAGGGTATTGGTGTTTTTTGTTCGGCTGGCAGTACTCTGGGGTTGGGATCGTGGGTTTCCGTTGTGGCAGCGAGCCATACTCGAGTCCTGTGTGAGAGCCCTAGTGTACCCGAGTGCCCGGTCGTAACAGGTGGAAGACCGGGGTGCAGGGATTCAATTCCTGTCACCGAAGATACCCATAGAGAATACTAGATACTGCCTGTCAAGAGCACTATTCTGGTGGTGTACGGGTTTTACATATAGACACACTTAACCCTTATTGAGTACCGAGGTTATGTTATTACTGTAACTTTACAAACCTAACCACATATTAATATATATATAGAACAGAATAATTTAAAGAGCCACAGCAATATACATAACCACGGACAACAAAACCATTTTAAATAATAAGTAAAGAAAAATTATGATTAGTAATAATTAATAATAAAGATTAGCACAATTATTTATAAATACAAAACCCTGTATATATATATATATATATATATATATATATATATATATATGCAAGTGCGAGAGGTCTATCACTATCTTATCTGGTGAACATATTAAAAGTCACTCAAGCTCATACACAACAAAAATTAAAGATCCCGGACAGGCCCCCATTTATGTTACGCCCCTCTGGGACTAGAAGCTAGGTAATAGTTTACACTTAATTCGACCTTATTATCCAGAGGTGTAGACACCCCAGAGGGACAACACAACTAGTATTAGTACCAGAAACCCAAGTTCTTATGGCACTATGGTAATATATGTCTCTATAATCTAAGTGATTATTGGAGTATATCCTCTCCCCACCAGACACACCCTAGCAGGCACTATTATAACAATCCCAGGTATATAGGTAAAACAAAATATTAGTATGGCTTGATCAAAAGAATAAAAAGTCACCAGAGTAAAACAAGAAAGAAACACTCACACTAATACATATAAAAGAACAGGGGAATTATAACCAATATATTTATAAAATAAAGTTTTACTTACAAGGTGTTATTAAAGTTTTAAAATGAATACGTTAAACAATTAAATAAAAAGTGAATTTCGTTAATAAATAAACTAAGTGAATTTAATGTTTTTTTAAAGTAAATATTTAATTATAAAGAAATATTAAAGAAACCTAAAACAAATAAAATATCAAAATAAATTTTAATATTTAGTTAAAATTGGTTTAAGTCGTGGAGCAGCTCACAACCACCCCTATCATCTCCACACTGCTAGGCCCCCACAGGCAGTACGTCGAGAAAGGTGAGGCGGATAATCCAGGCCAGCGATACCGCCGAATCCACAATATGTGAGCATGAGCGGTTGCCGGTTAGTACTTGGTAAACAGAAACGACGAAACATAAAAGAAAGTGGCACGTTTCTTCCAACATAGAAAATGTAACAGGCCCATATTGTGACCGTAAACAATTATAAGGCAAGACAAAGACACTATTTGTTTGCCATATTTATAAAGTGCATATTGTTGCAATAATGTATAGTATGAACCATCACTAAACAAATACAAAACTAAGCACGAAATAGTACAGTGCTATATAATGTATTTATATAACAAATATATACATGTATATGTCAAAGAGAATGAAATGCATAGTATACGATATATATAATTATAATTTGAACCTATTATAAATAATAATAACCTTAGGGAAAACACCAAATTGTAAATAATTCTACTACACTAAGTAACAGGATATTTAACAGAGGATGGTGCTGCAGCAGGGGTTCGAATCCGCGCCAGTTAGCAGCTGACACAGGAAGCAAAGCTTAACCCACTCAGCACATGCACCACCCCTATTAGAAGGAAATTACAAAAGAGAATAACAATTATATTATAAACAATCATAGCTTAAGCTTTCTTTAGACTATCTACCATTTCCTTTGAGGGCTGAAATTTGTAACAACCACCCTGGGCTTTCACTGCCTCAGACACAACAGTTAATGCTTGGAGGGCTGGCATCTGTAAACGGTTGCGAGTATCCGTTTTAATTAAATTAATTTTGGAAAATAACCTCTCTGCTGCACTATTGGATGTTGGTAATGCTAAAACCTGCAATGCAAATTGGGTCAAATGTTGATATTGATAATCTCCTAGGTTGTCTTTGACTTTACACAATTTATTGTATAACTCGATTACCCCACAATCATAATTCATTAGCTCAGGTGGTATCTGTGTGGTATCTAGGTTTCACCATTCATTGTCTAATATCTCCACCATACAGCCGAGGCACTGATTTCACAGTCATGCAGAGAGGGCATCAACTCCCTCGTCTTACTTTGCATTAATTTACTGGGATCTAAAAACGATGCCATATACCAAAGTTTGTTATTAAGATCAAACCTTTTCTTGATTTGTTGGCACATCCGAATCAAAAATTCCCGACATCGTAATTGTACATGTTCTACCATATCTTTATTGCTAAAGTATACTTCCATCTGCAGAAGCCCATGCATAGCCGAGCCTAGATAAATTTGATTTAATGGCATGTGATTATTTTGAAGATTAGGGTCAAACAACATTAGGTCGGCTTTGTCTACAAGTTCCCTGCGACAAAAACTCCATAATATATTCTGGTATAACTGCCTGATGTTGGCGTATAGCAAGTGTATAGTAGGGCTGTCTTTGTGGAAGAGTAAATTAACTTTGGTGAATGATGGAAGTTATATAATGTAAGAAATTCAGGTAGAGGAAAACTGATGGGTCTCCGATATTTTTTACTATGTATTCTATTGACTTTAGCCTTTCCTCAGATTCAATTTGTGTGAAATACATTTTCAATGCTTCCCACTGTTCTAATACCCTTGCAACCGCTTGATGTAATGACAACCACCGTGTTTGGCATGCATGCAATATTTTGTGAGGCTTTAATTCTAGAAAGAGTTGGGCTTGTTTAAACTGATGCTTCCTTTTGGCACTATGGGAGAAATGGGTGTAAATATTGCGTATTAAGTCCTCGCAGTGATGTGGAAGTGTTTTGACAGCTTCTAAAGTACAAAGATGAATGCTTATGGCATATACATTTAAAAATGGTGATCCCTTGAATTGCGTTCCTCAACCGGCTACAAATTGAGTTATGCTCTCCCATTATGTTAGAGGCTCCATCAGCCGCAAAACCTACAAAGTTTTCTACAGGAATCTGATAAGTCTCAAACGTTTTCATCAAGATAGTATACAAAATTTCCCCCGTTGACCCCGCATTACCATACATATCAATTAGTTCCAAGGTTTCTGTATTAATTATTTTAGCATCTGAATCATAATACTTGACAATTACTGTTAAGCATTTTGTTGAACTTACGTCTGTTGACTCATCAATGATAACAGAAAATGTATTTGTTCTTAACTTACAAGTGCCCTTGTTATGCACGACCCTATGGTTTTTGTTACCTCAGTGCATTTGGTCTTTCATGCACAGCCCCTGAGCGATGGCTGAATCAGGGAACATTACCTTGCACAAATCTACCATATGGTCTGCAAATGGCAAATTATGCTCTGCAATGAAACATAAGTATGGTAGCCAGTGTGACACCCATACTTGGAGAAGCACGAGCATGCTGGGCCTCCTGCCTGTCTCCCTGCTGCCTTTATGTCGCGCCAGTAACATGGACCTGGGTTCCCTTTGAAAAGAAACAAGTACACTATTATAGACAGTAGGCCTATATTACAACAACGTACATGGTGAAAATGACCTGTTGCCAGTTATTTCTGCATTACAAAACTAATAAATTGCATAAATTACATACAGCCGCCTGGCTGTCTCAGTGGTACCGCCTAATTGGTCTGCCAAACAGTGGACTGGGGTTCAATCCGCGTCCGCGCTCAGATTGAACAGTTTTTTTCTGAGATAATGGCGGCAGTTACCATCTCCCCTTGAGCAAGGGAGATGAGTAACGATGATCTAATACTAAAGCATGCCAAGCGCTTCCGAATACTCGAAGGAGGAGAGACAGGCGTTGTATAGGCTACAGTAAGTAACCAGAGCATTATTATTATTATTATAAATGTATTGTTAATAATATGCAGGATACTTGCTAGGGACAACCGGTGTGTAGAAGTTGTAAACTGTATTATACAATTAATATACAAGAAATATGTATTTGAATGTCATCCCAATTGAGGCACCGTTGCAAATAAAGACTTAAGAGATAACCACATTGGCCCTACCTTATGACGTTTAATTGTAGTTAGGTCAGCACTAAACTCCTTATGGCAAATAGTGCAACTTGCTTTAGTAGGGTCATCCTCCACCCGCTCCAACCAGGGCTTGTAATCCTCATTATCCAACCAATCCTCTAAATTTCCGCTTAGGGGGCATAGATGCCTGTAATGACATGTAAAATATCATTATGAGTTTAGCCCTTTCAGTAGAAGAGACGTTAAATTTATTTTAACCCCTTCCGTACCGATGACGTCATTTTAATTTTATTCTGGCTACTATTAGACAATTTTAGTCAGTTAAAAAGGCCCTCCAGCAATTAACAAGCTTCGAATTATCTCACTTAACCCATATTACTACCCCAGTTTCTTAAACTGCACAAAATCGTCTAAAAATGACAAAAATAAAATCCAAAAAACGTCCTCGGTAAAGAAGGGGTTAATGTGGGACGATTGTAAGTATAAGTGGACTGAGTGGGCGTTGCGTGCATGAACGGTATGTTTACAAAAAAGGTACAGTATAATAATAAAGTAACGTTAACCTATTCGAATTTAACATACTGTAAACACTTAACCTAAGATTATTTGATGCTACGGTCATGTAAACATAGCGGTGATAAGGGTACGGATGCTCGGTCCATTCTTACCAGATTTAATTCCCCTTAGGAAGGGCCTTTGGTAATTAATAGGTTACAAGCTAACATAATTACCACTATTATTTACCAAAGATCCTTCTTTAGCTTCATAAAACCATTTAAATAGAACATTAATAAAAATAGTATCATTCGCACTGAAATAATTAAATGTGAATACAAATAAATAGAATAGAGATCCTTGAATATTACATTTTCAATTATAAATCCTTTACATAAAAAACGTAACTGGTGTTAGTCATTTAAACTAGAAACTTGTGAAGAACATAATAATGCCGATGCCCAAGTTTACTTACTCTTACCCTGAAAGGTATGCACGTTGAAGCACTTTAATGTTACATTAGATGGACTAGTAGTGTATTATACTTAACGGAAGCAGCTCCACAAGACACCAACTGTGGCCAAGTAGCAACACACAATGCTGATGGTTGCGTGATTTGCTCACGTTGTCGACTCAAATTGCATAATATATTTCCATATATAATACGTATGTGGATATACTTAGGGAATTCAATAACACAAAAGTATATAAATGTATACAATTATACCATGCAAATTTATTAGCGTTTTATACCAAGCAATCCATATTTTGATATGAAAATATATTTTCGCCAATGACAAAAGCATAATTGAAACAAATTATATATTTTCATCACATACAAATATAGGACTGAATAAAACACAACTACTTAATACTTCGTGTAAATTTATTATGCTTTTTATCCATTAAATGCGATTGTAATCATATATGTAGAATTATATTCCTCATCGTTGCGGATGTGGACAAACTATTCTCGGCTCATTGCCAAAGGTCGCAATTATTCCACACTAGCAGACGAATTCCGCAAAAACGGCAACACTGATCCAGGCTTGTATAATCCAATAAGCACCACCCGTCGAGAACACCACCAGATGTGAACTGCTTAAGCTTTCCAGCTCAAACCCTATGTCACCTCTCTTTATGCGTGATGTACCAAGAAGCGCAAGTGGGTACGTAGTGGTTAGGAGCCGAACTATTTAAGTCCCGTATGCCATTGTGGGTCATACGGTTCATTGAGGGGGTTCAGTCTGGAGTCAAGACGGCTTCCTTTGATAGGAGTAGAGAGAGTGAACCCGGGTGAGCGAGCGAGGCAGGCGAGGCGGGAGAGGGGTACAGTCACTGACAACAGGCAGCCAGTCACAGCCAGTATATGACTGTGGGAAGAGTCTGCATGATAACAAGAGCATAACAAGAGCGATATATTAAAATGATTTTACAACTATTGTACAAATCCTATTGTAATTAATGTTTAACATCCTATTTCAATACATCAATCTTGATGGACATAGTTGTTATAACATGATATAATGGAGGTTGTTGACTCTCAACAATGTTTGAATATTTAGTGTTCTGTCAAGAACGTTATCATTTTGGTGGCATTTATCATCGTGGCAATATGTTCAGATTTGCTAATAACCTGTAACTATATATATACATTCTAGTTGGAAGTCTGACACCATTCTCAGCTACCAAATTACCTGTGAATATTCTTGTTATGATAAATGCTGCACTTTAATGTGTAAACGTAATATATGTCTGCATATAAATTACACGGTTTAATACCAAGACTGTCGCCGACATTTTTAGTGAAGGCATAGGACACATACATTTAGCTTGACTGGACAAAGAGCTTCATCTCACTTATGAATATAATACATAATAATAGAACCCTTGTTTTTGTCACCCCTCCGTAACATCTCCACAATTTTGATATTACTGATACAAACACACGCGGGAAAACACCCAGCTCAATTTCCATTTCAAGAATATGGTGCTTGTATTTGCTATTGGAGTACCATCGTAGGTTGCTTAGGAGACCATTGAGGGGAAATAAAGCATTTGGTGGTGTTGGTGAGTTATATAGTTTTGGTGGTGTGGTGTTGGCGTTGCTTGCAATGTTGACCTTTGGTAAAATTATATACTTTGGTGGTATTGGTGCTGTAGCTACTCTGTCGTGGTGTTGGGTTTTGTAACTCTCTCTTTCTCTCTCCATATATATATATATATATATATATATATATACATATATATATATATATATATCTATCTATCTATATGCTCAGGCCCAATCGCCATTTTGGGGGTAGCCGACTCAAGACAGAGCAAGAACAGGGAAAACACAAAAACAACATAAAACAACAAATAAACACAGATAAAAAACACAAACTCACACACATCCAGGTCACCCAGGAGAAGACCCAGAGACCAGGGTTACCAAGGTCGCTCCAGCACTCCCCCGGCCCCTGACCACCCGGAGAGGTTCCGATCTCGGCAGGCAGACATGCAGCGGAGCAAAAGCCACAAGCCCTCCCACCACACTTCCAGGCACACCCTTCATATTAATCATCCCCCCGGGCCAGGCGCCTGATGGACTATTATCTAGTCGAACTTGCGCCCGACCCCTTACTCAAATGACCACGTGTTCACTCAACTATTCACAAGCATTCTCCATTCACTCCTGTCCACCACCACTTCCCCTGCCTGATCTATAGTCATTCCTCTATCATCCAAAGCCTTTCTTACACAGTCTCTCCATCTCAATGGGGGTCTTCCTGCCCTTCTATCTCCCCTTGTACCTGACTCACATATTCTCTTTGTAAGCCTTTCATCTCCCATTCGTTCAACATGACCATACCAGCTCAGCACCCTTCTGTCCACTCTGGCTGACAAATGTTCCTGCTGCCCCACTCTCCTACGTATCTCTTCATTCCTCAATCTGTCTCTACGAGTAACTCCACACATACTCCTCAAGCAGCTCATCTCCATCACATCCAGCCCTCTTTTCTCCTTTTTCTTCAGAGCCCATGTCTCAGCCCCATACATCACTGTTGGCACAACAATTCCTTGATACAGTGCATATATATATATGCACACACACACACACACACACGTATGATATTAGAAGTCCACATTGAATACACTTGATGTTATTCACTAACGCTCGTCCCCATGTCCCTATCATTTCTGCACCAATATATTTCCCTCCCTTGAGTGTTGAATGGAGGAAGCCTTCTATACCGGAGGAATCGAACCGGTTCGTCGTTCCGGCTGCTTCGCGTCTGGGGCCGGAACTGTAACAAGATAATGGACTCTTATCTAAACTCGGACAATTGGGACAGACTAATCCCTTGTCTGGCACGCCTGCGTTACGTCCCGATTATGTTGTATTCCCAATGGCTTGGCTGTGCTTACTAGTTTGGTTGTGTCTAGATTATTTGTTTATTTTAGCTTAAGATATGTTTTAATAATTATAATTGTTATTTACATAAATATTTGATTTGCTATTAGTAATCTTTTATTATAATTAAACTACTCGCCAGTTACTGTATTGTACATACAATTATATTAGTGTTCTGTGGGGTAGCTCGGTTATGGCCTTGGCCTTCCTTGGGGCCTTGGAGCTGTTCGGCCAGGCAGCTTGTTGAACAATAACAACAACAACATTATATCCTGTTTATTTTCCTCTTATTAATTTATCCCGGGGGGACAATAGTCTTATGTACAGTTGGCTACATAAATTCAGTTCCATCCATGATCTAATACATGGACACACAATGCGCATATAGGCCTAATTGAATTACGAGTGTAGTTTCCTATGCAGCGGTTAACACATCTGATTAGTCAACTGGTATTATATTACTTTCATACATAAGATCGCAACAAGGAACCGAACTTAAGTGAGCAACTGAACACTTTTGAGCGTAAATTTCCTCCGAGTTATTGGAGTAGCTATGGAAGCCGCAATCAATTTAATTATTTTATGGCTGTCCTTCCAACAATGAGTTTAAAATTAGGTCGTTTATAATCTTCAAGAATTACAATATATACAAACATTATATTCACACATCTCTCAATTGCCTAACTAATGATGTGAACAAATATTAAACTCGATACAATTCGTGTCTAACAGTGTATATATATCTGTAGCCTAGATATGTTAACAGTATAGGAAACTACGATTCGTAGTGAATAGTTTCAAAGACGCAATAATTGGAATTCGCGCCTCTAAACTCTTGCCCCATCACTAACGAACAGTGTCCAATTAGTGAAACCTACAGTATGTGTCATCCAGGCCCCCAGTTATTTATGTATTTATTTTATTTGTATTTGTATTGTTTTGGTAGGGGGGGGAGGGGGGGGGGACATAACCCTTTATACTCACAGTTGCTTGTTTTGGTCATTTAATTAGTAAGCATACAGTTTTGTAAGACAACTCGTGGTATATATTTATCCACTATGTATTCAAGAGGTCTTGTGTCACAACCTAGTGTATGCGCCTGTAATATTCCAATTGGTTCATAATAAACATTTCATAATTATATAATCTTACTCTCTATTTCTAACACACACACAGACAACCACCTGTCACACCCTCTGAATGGACTGTGTGTTATCGTAATAAATAACACACATACGTCAGCATCAATAACCGGCGAACACCTTCCATTCCTCTTTTATTGTAACCCTGTCGACTCTCTCTGACAGGGGAAAAAAATACAAATATAACGAGAGAGACAGAGAGAGGGAGAGAGTGGTGTGGGTGTGTATTGTCTTATGTGTCCAAGTGTTCATAATAGCTGAGTGTTTGATACGAAGATGTTGAAACCCAAGTGGTTATTGTAGTTGATTAAATGTGTGTGGCGTGTGTTGAGAGAGAGAGAAAGAGAGAGAGTTTCACAGATACTCAGACCACACAGACCTTGCGGTGCCAACTAGGTGGTCCGGCCTAAATACTACTAGACAGGGAGAGTTTATAGTGGAAGCATAGGAGTACAAAGGCGTACAAAGGAGTACAAGGAAATCAAGCAACAACAGGTATAGTGACCCTTCTAGGCTGCTTGTCTTCCAAAACACTTAGGATCAAATGTCCAAACAGTGGTTTAGAGTGGGTAAGGGAACAATGGAAAGGGAACTACTGTTCGTGGCAGGATTAGGAAGTTAGTAGGGGACAGAGGGGTTAGTAACTGAGGGGGAGATAAAATAAAGTTATTCATTTAGAAACGCAGCCAGTCGCGGGTTTGATGCGAGATATTTGTCTAGGCAAAATTTAAATGAATCAACGGTGCTGTAGTCTATAACGTCTCGGGGAAGCCCATTCCACAAGTTGACAACTCGATTGAAGAAGAAATTCTTAGATTCGTGTGAGTTGTTGTTGTTGTTGTTGTTCCCCAAGCTGCCTGGCCGAACAGCCCCAAGGCCCCGAGCAAGGCCAAGGCCATAACCGAGCGCCACCACAGAACCCTCCCCGCCGACCACAATAAAGCCTGGGTGACCGAAGCCACTCCATGGCGGGGAGCTGAGGAGGGTGCGGAAATGCCCGGGAAACCAAAGCCCCACCCAGGGCCCTGTGTCCCTCAGCAATTATGAAGAGAAAGTTGAGGGGCAAGGGAAAAATGTGACGCTTTGGCTTCCAATCTTGGTAGATTGGGAGGTCAATCCACGTTAGAGACGCCGTCACTTGAGATCTAGAAAATATATAAGTAAAAGGAACAGTCAGAGTAAGCTATGGGTATGGCAGAGATTGCTCAGATTCGTGTGAGTTAAAAGGTTTACAAATAATTTTGCAACCGTTTCCCCGCGTATAATTAGATTGGTTGATAATGAAGTACTTACTATAGTTCATATTGTCGATGCCTTTGATTATTTTGAACACTTGAATTAAGTCGCCTCTTAATCTGCGCTGGGTTAAAGGAAATAGATTTAATTCTCTAAGACGCTCCTCGTATGGTTTGTTCTTTAGGCTAGGTATCATTATGGTAACTCTACGTTGAACTCATTCTAGCTTGTCTATATCGTTTTGCTAATAGGGGCACCAGGATTGAACGCAGTATTCCAGAAGAGGGCGGACTAAGGAATTGTAAAGGGTTAGGATAACTTCTTTGGATTTATGCTCAAATGACCTGCCTATAAAGTCAATTATTTTGTTTGCCTTTTTAACAACTTCTGAACATTGTTGACTAGGTTTTAGGTTACTTGATATTGTTACTCCCAGATCGATTTCTCTGTTTACATTCATAAGCTGAGTGCCATTCATCGAATATTTTGCTTTCTCATCTTAGTATCCGATGTGTAGTACTTTACATTTATCCGCATTGAAACTCATTTGCCAAATTTGGGCCCAACATGACAACTTATCTAGATTGTGTTGCATATCGTCAACTTGTTCTTTTGAGAGTACGCTATTTGCAATTTGTGTATCATTAGCAAATTTTGAGATTGTACCAGTGAGACCCTCGTCTATGTCGTTGATGTAAATTAAAAAGAGAATTGTCCTTTTGTGGCCAGTGTGGTGTAGTGGTTAGCACGAATGCCTGTTGTTCGCAAGGTCCAGGGTTCGAATCCCTGGTGTGTTGTGTGAGGATTTTCACAAGTGGCATTACTTGATATAAAGGTTATATGATTTCCCACGGACTGGGAGCTGCCTTTATGCTTCACTGGTAGGGGGTATCTTGTGTAAAAATCGTCTAGTGGTGCATGGATGTCTACGTAGACAGATCCTGGGTGACACTAGTTGCCAGGTTGCAAGACCTCTTTTGTGGTCAGTGTGGTGTAGTGGTTAGCAGGAGAGCCTGTTGATCGCAAGGTCCAGGGTTCGAATCCCGGGGGGGTTGTGTGAGGTTTTTCTCAAGTGGCATTACTTGATTTAAAGGTTACCGATCCCTGGGGTACCCCACTACTTACATTGGTCCATTTAGATGCCTTACCGTTTATGACTATTCTTTGCTTTCTGTCGCTGAGCCAATTATCTATCCATTTCAACACACCGTCTTGTATTCCATGCGCTTTTAGTTTTAGCAGTAAACGTTTGTGGGGAACTTTGTTAAAGGCCTTTTGAAAATTAAGGTATATATTATTATGTTCCTTCCAACAACCAACCATACTCCTAAAATCGATTAATGAAATTTACAAACACATGTGGCAGTCCGTGGATTCGAATCCAGGATGCTCACACCGAAAATCAACACCTTATGCATCGCACCACGAAGACAGAAGACAGTAGATATATAATATCTACAGCTTTACTCTCATCGTAGAGGTTGAGGATATCGTGGAAGAAGTCTGAGGTTTGTTAAACAGGAACGTTTTTTACGAAAGCCGTGTTGAGTATCTTTAAGTATGTTATTTTCCTCTAAGTGATATACGAGTCTGTCTCTTATGAGTGTTTCTAGCATTTTACATACAACTGAGGTTAAGCTAATTGGACGATAGTTACTGGGTAGGGATTTGCTGCCTTTTTTTAATATCGGGTGTTACGTTGGCTAGCTTCCACTGATCAGGCATAGTTCCAGACTGCAATTATTTATTGAATAGCAATGTCAGTGATTTGGAGAGCTCATCCTTAGCTTCCTTTAGAACTCTAGGTGAGATTGTATCAGGTCCAGGCGTTTCATTTACCTTGAGTTTATCTAAACAATTCAATACTTCTCTCTCTGTAACGGTGATATTGCTTAGAACATCTGAATTATCAATCTGAATCGGGGATGGTATAGGGATATCACTGAGGTCTTCTGTTGTAAAAACTGATGCAAAGAAGGTATTGAGGGCATTAATCATTTGTACTTCGTCATTGGTGTATTCTCCATTTTCATCGACTAACGGTCCAACAGTTGAAGTTACTTTTTTCTTTCTGATATAACTATAGAATTATGTCGGGTTTGTTTAACTTTGATTCGCAACATATAACTCCAGGGTCTTTTTACTTTGCTTAATTAACTTTTTGGCTTGCGTCGTAGCTCTACAAATGTCATCCGTTCTACGTCAATTTGTGAGGATTTTAATCTATCATTAGCAAGCAGACAGTTTGAAATATCTTTATTCCACCATTAGGGCTTATTATTATGGCCTGTACGCCGTATTGTTGATGGTATGCACTCTTGCACTACTTTTAGGTAAGTGGTTTCGAATACTTCCCAAGATTTATTTATGTCGTTATTGTTAATTAGAACGCTCCAGTCAGTTTCTTTAAACATTGCTCTAATTTAGGAAAGTTTGCTTTATTGAAATTAGGGACTTTCTCGATGCTGCTATTTGGTTCGTTATCAGTCAAATTTAAGCTGAAAGTTATCGTACGATGGTCGCTGTTACTAAATTCATCACCGACATTCAAATTCTCTATCAATTCTTCTTTTGTTGAAAGTACAAGGTCAAGGACGTTATTTCCACGGGTTGGAAATCTAAAAAATTGATATAGCGAACTCTCTTGCAAGTTCGCATACAGGTCTTGTCCAGAGTGTGAAGTAATTCTGTCTCCCCACTTGGTCACAGATAAATTGAAGTCGCCAAAAAATATGGTATCTTGCGAGTTACTTACGTCTGCAATTTACTCATAGATTTCTCGGTCAGTTTGTACTGATTGAGCTGGAGGTCTGTATATTAATGCAAGTATTATTTGTGTACCTTTATTATTTCTTTATTAGCACAAAAGATGTGTCGACGTTCACAATTTGAGGTTTTGACAAGAGGGTCAGGTTAAGACTTTCTCTTGACATAAAGTAAAACGCCACCTCCATTTTTATGTATTCGGCTTTTCTCAAACATTACATAACCGGGAAGTAAATACTCTGCTAAAAAGTCTCTGTCTTCCTTATTGAGCCAAGATTCTGTTATGCCAATAACATCGTCATTTTCTGTAAACACTAGTTCCTCTAAATCTGAACATTTATTGCGTATGCTACGAGCGTTTGCATAGAAACCTGTAATGTTGTGGATTTAGAATTCAGGGAACGTTCTTTAACAAAATTCTTGGTTCTGGTCGGATCTACATTTACGTACCTGTCTGTTCTCGGTCCTCGCTGTCCTCGATCCTCGTCCCTGGTTGTCCTCAGTCCTCGCTGTCCTCGATCATCGTCCATAGAACAGTAAAGTAGAAGATTCTCTCTCCACCCGCTGCTCCCTCCGGCTAAAAACCCGTACCAGAAAACAGGATAACCTTATGGGTCAGGAAATGCCAACAAGGGCAGCTTTTATATACTATAGGAAGAAATTAGTTTGAAATGGAAATTACACATGCCTACTTATTAATTATTATTAATCCAATCTTCATCAGATGATCGTCCAATCTGTTCTTAACCCTTGTTTAGCGGGACCCGACTTAAGTCGGCCTAGAGAACCAAGGACTAAGTGGCGGGGCCCGACATAAGTCTGTGTGCAGTTTTTGAGCAATAATGGCTCTGAGAGAGAGACGAGTGACGGAAGGAGCGTAGGTCGGCTCATGACCGCTCGGCATGGGTCCCGCGCGACTACTTTCAGGGATACATAATTGTATTACGCTCTGGCTCTTTTTTATGCATGAAAAAGAGCATGGAAACAAGGTCGTTTAGGGTAAAACC
>JBAKBP010027566.1:0-29919 GCA_037953745.1 Lithodes maja | reverse complement strand
GATATCAAGGGGGTCCGAAGGGTACGACAGTGAGGTGAGCTCTGAGTCTTGAATCTGTCTGGACCCCACCCTAGGCATGCGAAATACATCCCATGCTTGGCAACACTCAACACAGTTGCCGGGTCAAAATCCTTTACCCCTTGTGTGAGTCGAAACTAAGCCTAACGTTGCGATCAAATTGGCAACATAAGGCTCATCCCAAGCTAGACTCTCCGCACGAAGCAACGTCCCCCAGCCGGTCTCTCTCTCCCGCTCGTCTCCTTCCACTCTCACTAGACTTACATCTTATATATTATAATGAAACAATCAACTATCGAGAATAAAATACACTAAGATGCGTTGGTTAAGAATAAGGGCAGCTTCAAGCTGTGAAACAACATAAGAATATCCCAGACATTAGTTACATTGTCGTAGGATATATACTAAGGAAAAGCCGGCCGGCCGGCTGCCGCCAGCCGGTTTCTAAACGGCTGGGCAGCCGACACGCGCGCATGCCCGCACGTGGCTACTATGCAGGAGCGTCACATCATCAGGAAAAGACTCCTTCAGAGGGTTGCTGACATAATTGCGCCAACATTCACGATGATAACGAATTTCCAATCCAAACGCCATTCGACTGTCTGGGATAGATGCAAGTAGGGTATTCAATCTTTCTCTTATAGGCTCATCTGACAGACAAACTGTATGCAACTTGAACCGGTTCCATGCGTCTACTGTTGACATCAGCAAAAGTTTGGACTTGCCAGGATTACTGGTTTTTTGTGGTCCTTTCATACACCACACACAGAGATTCTTATCATGAACCACTCCAGTACTAGAACGAAGCTTTTTAGGCACATTTCCTGGGAGTTGTTGACTTGAAGTTGATGCTTAAACTTCTTCCTGTTCAGATTTCCGTTTACGATTCTGTGCTTGCTGAATATAGCGATCACTACTGATCTGGGTGTAACATTTACTATGCATGTACAGGCCTTTAGGCCCCTTGTCCCACTCCACTGCTGCATAGGCATGCTGAAATTTATCAAGTCCACCGAAAACACTTGCTCCTTAGATTCTCCCACTTTGTATCAGATGTCTTGTCCGTACTATCATCAGCTATACAGGGATGTTGACATAATATGCATTTTAATCCAGGTCCTGGGTCAGGCACATCACTAACTCCTCTACGTTCCATGCTTATGATTCTTCACGCCAAATTCGATGCAACAAACCTGAAAAAGAAGGAATTGATCAGTCAACATTCTTGGTTTACATTTTAAACTATATATTATATTATTTGAGTAAGTTTCAGAGGATCCGTGACCGTGTTTAGGATACCAAAGTTTCTCAGTGGATTTAACAACATCATATTTGTCTTAGATGTTGAGGTTAATGGGACTCTAAATCATGAATTATGCCATCCCATTGATTTTCTTAATTATTTTCTTATTTTCTTAATTATTTGGTAATTAGTTATTAATTATTTTTTTAATTATGCCATCCCATTGGTTTTCTGACACCAAAATTAGTGGGAATAGTCACCAAAATTGTCATTTTTGGTCATTCACTTCAAGAAATAGAACTTTATAAAAAATTTAAGATGACGGCGGCGGCCATTTTGAAAAACATTCTAAAATAACAACTTTCCCGTCATTTTGGTGAGGTGTATGGGGGCTTATTTTTTTTAGCATCAGTTGCCCTTGTTAAATTCACTGAGAAACTTTGGTATCCTAAACACGGTCACGGAAGCTCTGAAAATGACTCTACTAGTTAGTTGGTAGTCTGCGTCCGTGGTTGGCTGGCCGCTGCTATCCGCGCACTACGTCTGTTGATTGGCTGTTGGAGTCCGGGAGCACCTGGGGGTGGGCGTTGGCTAGGTATAGCGTTGGCGGGGTCATTTCCATCTTGTTGTCTGTTGGTTTAGGATCTCCTCGCTGTGGGGAGAATTTGGAGGTCTAATGTCTGGTTGTTAAGAGGGGGGTTTAGTGCTTGTATGTATATAGCTTCAAGGATGGGAAGGCGTCTGGAGTCAGGTTCTTTATCTAATATGGAGGTGTTGCTATCGAGGTCTTGATGGGTTAGTTGAGGATGGTCAGGGCTGTTATAATGATTTTTGATAGCGCCAGATTGAAGGTGGAGGTAAGACGACGGCTGAGGCGAGTCTGGGTCTTGCCGATATACGATTTACGGGGTCCACAGTCCCCGTTGGCACAAGCATGTTGGTATATCACATGATCCATATTCAGCTGTTAATTGTCGTTGGCAGGGCGGTTACGAATTACAAGTTGACAGGTTTTGGGGGATTTATAATTTATGATTAATTTGATTTTGGTATCAGTGTTGGTGGGCTGGACATTCTTCAGTATGATGTCTCTTATTACTGCTTCGTCTGTTTTGTGGTCAGAGGACATGAAGTTTTTATAGAATATTTTGATGTCCTCGGGGCTGGTGGTGTTGGGGGCTTCGTTGTTATACCATTTTTCTATATGTTTCTTGATGGTTTTATCGACATCAGAGTTGGAGTAGCCGTTGTTTATGAGGACTTGTGTAAGGCATTGGAGTTCGTGGTGAGTTCGTGGCCAGGAGGAGCAGTGAGAGAGAGCCCTCCTGACGTAGGCAGAGATGGTAGAGGTGTGGTACCTTTTGGGGCACTCACTTTCGCCGTTGAGGCAGAGTCCATTATTTGTTATTATATATATATATATATACCGGTATCTATAATTATATATACTGTATATATATATATATAAATTATATATATATATATATATATATATATATATATATATATATATATATATATATATATATATATATATATATACTGTATATACTGTATATGTATATACATATATATATATATATATATATATATATATATATATATATATATATATATATATATATATATACAGTATATATACTGTATATACTGTATATATATACAGTATACTGTATATATATATATATATATATATATATATATATATATATATATATCTATAGAGAACAAATAAAAATAAAAAAATACCATACGCCTATTTATTTTTTTTTTCTTCTCATATTATTACCACTATCACTACTCGCATCATGATCAAGGCTGACATTATTTGAAATTCCAAGTGGCGGTTTGGTCCGAGGAAGCAGTTACCCATTTTTTCTCTTACTCTCCCTCTCCCTTCCCCGAAACGTTATAGACTGCATCACCGTTGATTCATTTAAACTCCGCCTAGACAAATATCTCGCATCAAACCCGCGACTGACTGCGTTTGTAAATGAATAACTTTATTTTATCCCCCCCTCAGTTACTAACCCATCTGTCCCCTACTAACTTCCTAATCCTGCCACGGACATTAGTTCCAGGGCAGTAATTCCCTTTCCAATGTTCCCTTACCCACTCTAAACCACTGTTTGGACACTTGATCCTCAGTGTTTTGGAGGACAAGCAACCTAGAAGGGTCACTGGATCTGTTGTTGCTTGATTTCCTTTGTACTCCTTTGTACTCCCTTTGGCTTGTATCCATTCGGCCTCATTCAGCCTACTGTTTTAAGATGTTTACCCCCATCCAGGTGTCAATATTTTCCTGGCGAGCGGTAGCGAGCCAGTATATATATATTTTTGTTTTGACAGCAAGCTAAATTTGTACATTTTTCGATAGAAAAATGTCTCCGGCGAAGCCGGATTTCCCCATACAATTCTGGCTCGCTATCGCTCGCCAGGAAGAAATCAACACCTGGATGGGGATAATATTCTTAAAACAGTTGGCTGAATGGGGCCGAATGGATACAAGCCAGGGAAAGAGAGAAAAGGAGAGAAAGATGAAAAAAGCTGGTGACCCCCTTAAAGATTATGATGCATTGTTTACAGTTGATTCTGGTTGTCATTATGATGCATTGTTTACAGTTGATTCTGGTTGTCATTATGATGCATTGTTTACAGTTGATTCTGGTTGTCATTATGATGCATTGTTTACAGTTGATTTTGGTTGTCATTATGATGCATTGTTTACAGTTGATTCTGGTTGTCATTATGATGCATTGTTTACAGTTGATTCTGGTTGTCATTATGATGCATTGTTTACAGTTGATTCTGGTTGTCATTATGATGCATTGTTTACAGTTGATTCTGGTTGTCATTATGATGCATTGTTTACAGTTGATTCTGGTTGTCATTATGATGCATTGTTTACAGTTGATTCTGGTTGTCATTATGATGCATTGTTTACAGTTGATTCTGGTTGTCATTATGATGCATTGTTTACAGTTGATTCTGGTTGTCATTATGATGCATTGTTTACAGTTGATTCTGGTTGTCATTATGATGCATTGTTTACAGTTGATTCTGGTTGTCATTATGATGCATTGTTTACAGTTGATTCTGGTTGTCATTATGATGCATTGTTTACAGTTGATTCTGGTTGTCATTATGATGCATTGTTTACAGTTGATTCTGGTTGTCATTATGATGCATTGTTTACAGTTGATTCTGGTTGTCATTATGATGCATTGTTTACAGTTGATTCTGGTTGTCATTATGATGCATTGTTTACAGTTGATTCTGGTTGTCATTATGATGCATTGTTTACAGTTGATTCTGGTTGTCATTAGACGATTTTATACAGCTTAAGAAGGATCTGTGGGAATTATGAGGGTAGACACCATCTCAATTAAACCTCTTAAATACACATACCTTTCCTAATCTGAATAAAAGCGTCTAATAATAGCCAACACACAGAAAATAAATTAATATTCGGATTTTCTAAGGGTTAGGTTGCCAATTTGTTTTATTCTGAACTAAATACCAAACCATCTTAAGGGAGGATGGGCGTATTAATTTGCATATTTAATTATATGTTCGTTATTGTTTTTAGTTTCCTCCCCAGACCTCCATCAACAATAACAAAAAAAACATCCCCAAGACCCCCATTCAAGATAAATTTGTACATTTTTCGATAGAAAAATGTCCCAGCCGGAGACCGATTACCACTATATTACAGGCTCGCTATCGCACCTAACATCGCACGAAGAGTCTTAATATGTTCAAAGAAATGGGGTAAAAGGTCTTAAAATCGCCAACTATGGACTGAACGTCCATTGCTGGACCCGATCATCTCCCCTTAATAAACTCTTGTTTTAATGTAATCCTTCGTAATCTAATATTGTATCTTGTTTGATGGGACCAGTGTTCTTAACCCTTAGAAGATTATGACGCATTTTGACAGTTGCATTATGGGTATCATTTGGCGATTTAATATTTTTGGGGAAGGATCTGTGGGTAATAATAAGGGTAAATTATATCTTCATTAACCCTCCTACTTCCACATACCCTTCCTAATCTGTATAAAATCGTATGATAATAGCCAGAAACCAGAAAAGAAATAGCCGCCAATGTTTGTCAACGAGGTTTACGATTATTCCAATAATATCTGCCAGAACTCGTGAATCTTAACCCCAGTAACTAAAAAGGGACCAAAGCAAATGGGCTGTAAATATTTTCACACCTATCTCCTGGCTGACCCTTACCAAATGGTAGAAATATTAGCTGGATTACTGTAATCGTTTGTGAGTAATAAAGGTTAACGTTCAAGAGTTGTGGCCTACTTATTTGGAACAGGGTACAGAGTCATATGCATGCTTGCCAGGGCTAGAATTAACCCCTTGAGGATTACCAAGCATTTTGACAGTTTATTCTGGCTACCATTAGATGACATTCAGCTTAGGAAGGGCATATGGAAGTCATTAGGTTCGTGGAGAAAGTCTTTACTCAATTAACCCCTTCTGTACCGACGACGTCTTTTTAACTTTATTCTGGCTGTTATTAGACGACTGTATTCAGCTTACAAAGCAATTAAAAGGCTTCGAACTATCTCACTTAACCATTTTTACTACAACTGATTCTCCTTAAACTGCACAAAATCGTCTAAATATAGCTAGAATAAAATGAAAAACACGTCGCCGGTACAGAAGGGGTTAATTCCGATAGATCCTCTGTAAGCTGTATAAAATCGTATAATGATGGCCAGAATAAACTATGATAATGCGTCATGATCCTCAAGGGGTTAGGAGGAGATTTGTTTTTTCTGGACCCCCTTTTCCCTCACGTGCAGCCCCATTAGTTTGGTGATTTAAAGACCTTTTGTGCCATCTAGCTGTCGATTATTTCCTGGCGAGCGATAGCGAGCCTGTAATCTAGGAGTAACCAGCTACTGAAAAATGTACACATTTATCTCAAAGGGGGTTCTTGGTGGTAATATTTAAAGCTTGATGGAGGTCTCGGGGGGAAACAAAAAATAATAAATATATTCAAATCTCCCCTTAAGGGGGAAGGGTTTATTTTCTGGTCAATTATTTCATATATTTATTATTTGTTTAGTTTTCTACCTAGACCTCCATAAAGCTTAAAAAAAAACATCCATTAGATCCCACTACTAGAATAATTTGTACATTTTTCGGTAGAAAAATGTCACGTCCGAATGCCGGTTCTTCCCAAATTGTAGGCTCACTATCGTTCGCCAGGAAAAAAATCGACACCTAAATAGCACGAAAGGTTTTAACTCCTTCAGACTTATATGACGCTACCGCGTCATATGACAGGGTGAACCAAAAACTCATATGATGCTACTGTGTCATATGGACTTATCTTCATAATTCTAGAGTAAGTTATATGACACCCTAGCGTCATATGGAGCTCAGTAAGCCCGGTAAGTTAGATGAAGATCTGTCCTGTCGGTTGGTGGCAACCCCAGGTTTCTCCGACAATTCTAACGGTCAGCAGTGTGGTTTTGACAGTTGTGTGGTGCAGTGGCAATGATACCGGGATCCCGCCTCCGTAGACTTACTGGAACATAATATGTCTGAAGGAGTTAATATTATTATAGAAATGGGGCAAAAGGTCTTAAAATCAACAAACTAATGGGGCAAACATCTTAAAATCTGAAAACTAATGAGGCTAAACATGAGGGAGAAGGGGGTCTGGAAAAACGACCCCAATGTCCCCTTAAATAACATCACTTGGTCCCAAGATGCGCGGGACTTACTGTAAAATATCCTTGTTGTGTATTCTAGAACATGGGGCCTTAGACCTGCCTTAGCGTTTTTTGGACCCCTTTCCCCCTCATGTTTAGCCCCATTAGAATTGAGATTATATGACGTTCGCTAAATTAATCTGGCGACTTTAAGACCTTTTGTGCCATTTAACCCCTTCTGTACCGGATATGTCTTTTATATTTTATTTATGCTACATTTAGACGATTTTATGAAGCTTTGGAAAGATATATGGTAGCTAAACGGATTAATTGAGATAGTCTGTAGCCTTTTAATTGGTAGACGTCCTTCCTAAGCTGAGAAAAAACGTCTAATAGTTGCCAAAATGTAATTAAAAATACATCACCTGTACAGAAGGGGTTAAGCGTCGATGTTTTCCTGGTGAGTGATAGCGAGCCTGCAATGTAGGAGGAACCAGCCTTCGGCCGGGACATTTTTCTACCGAATTTTTTTTACAAATTGATCTTGAACCCCCGGGGGGTCTTGGGTGTATCTATTGATCTAGAACCCCCGGGGGGTCTCGGGTGTATCTATTGATCTAGAACCCCCAGGGGTCTTGGGTGTATCTATTTATCTAGAACCCCCGGGGGGTCTCGGGTGTATCTATTTATCTAGAACCCCCGTGGGGTCTCGGATGCATCTATTTATCTAGAACCCCCGGGGGGTCTCGGGTGTATCTATTTATCTAGAACCCCGGGGGGTCTCGGGTGTATCTATTTATCTAGAACCCCCGGGGGGTCTCGGGTGTATCTATTTATCTGGAACCCCCGGGGGGTCTCGGGTGTATCTATTTATCTAGAACCCCCGGGGGGTCTCGGGTGTATCTATTTATCTAGAACCCCCGGGGGGTCTCGGGTGTATCTATTTATCTAGAACCCCCGGGGGGTCTCGGGTGTATCTATTTATCTAGAACCCCCGGGGGGTCTCAGGTGTATCTATTGATCTAGAACCCCCGGGGGGTCTCGGGTGTATCTATTGATCTAGAACCTAGGACCTATTGATCTAACCTAGGACTGAGTAGGACCTCCTGTGAAACTTACGTAAGGAGAAGTGACAACAAATAACCCACAAAGGACCATTTCTCCAAGGGCCTCTGCTTCAACTCACACAAGAACCTGAGAAGACAAGCTTGACCGTCCACGTTGAGTTGGTCGGTCAGTTGTTGGGATAGCTCTCTGTACACCAGGGCTTGGTCCTCTCCTAGGCTCCTAGAATATGTAGAAAATTAACCTTTGATTAGATGATTGTATACAGCTTAGGAAAGATCTGTGGGAATTAATAGGATAAAGACATTTGTTTTGTCTTCTATGTGAGTGAGGGAGACAAAAGGCAGAACTACCTTTATCGAGTGTCTCTCCCAGAGTTGAAAGAGTGACTGGGCCAAAATCAAGGGACGTTCGAGCCAAAATGCCTGGATATACGGAGTTTGAAGCAATTTAAGTCATAGGAAGAGGGAATGACTGATTCTGGGAGTGCATCATTCTGTGTCGGAAGAAGGTGTTGGCTATCCACAAGCTCCTCCCCACACAAGGCGTCCACAAGTGCACTACCATTCCCATTTACCTCTGACGGTATTCCCCACCCTCCCACCATTCCATCAACTTTCCTATCACCCATCATATTCCCAATCAGAAATATGCATTCGCTGTTTCCAAACTTATCCAGGCACGTCTCAACATTCACCCAGAACTCCTCTTTCTCTCTTTTTTTTTTTTTTTTTTTTTTTTGTTTAAAGAGACAATGAACGGAGGAAGGAAAAACACAGATAAAACAAAAAGGTCCATGTGCCTAAAGGCATCCTCCATTCATAAAATGTTTGTAACAACTGGATTTAAACATTAATTTTGTAGATTGTAAGTTTGTGGAAAGCAATTCGAGGGAAGTGAATTCCAAAGAGTAGTAGCTCTGGGGATAAATGAATTCTGATAAGCAGAAGTTCTGCATTGTGGAGGAGAAAGTGTAAATTCATGGGCGCTCTCAGCTGCCCTAGTTCTACGGGGAAAGATGTGGAGAGGCGGCACAATTGAAGCAAGTTCCTCGGAACAATTGCTGTGAAAATATCTGTAGAATAATGCAAGGGATGCAACGTTTCTTCGTATGGATAATGTAGGAAGGTCCTGTGTGATTGCAGGGTTATTGATTAATCTAATAGTTTTATTTTGAATTTTGTCCAACTGCCTCAATGCAACCACTCCACTTCCACTCCACAGAGGTGAACAGTAATCCATCTGAGAACGCACATGACTTTTATATATCACGGCCAACTGCTCGTCAGTGAAGAATTCTTGAACTCTGTACAGGAGTCCCAGTTTTTTAGAGGCATTCTTAGCAATGCTTTTAACATAATGTGTCCAGCTCAACTTAGTAGTTAATGTTACACCGAGAATGTCAATACTAGGGGAAGTGGGAATATTTACATCATTAAAAAATATATGGGAGTCAGTGAGATTCTGTCGGTTAGAAAATTGAATGTATTTGGTTTTCTGTGCATTAAAGGAAACTAGATTCTTTTGTCCCCATCCATTAATTCTAGAAAGGTCCTGGTTCAGAGAAATTGCAGTGTTTATTTTTGATTTTTGAATTTATAAGATCAGGTTGGGTGAAAGAATTGGTAAATGTGAAGGAACTGTGGAGTGTTGAGTCATCTGCGTAGGAATGTATTGGATTATGAGTGGTAGATATGAGATCATTGATATGAATGAGGAACAGAATTGGGGCCAAAACTGATCCCTGGGGAACACCAGCATTTATTGAGTGAAATTGAGAATAAAGGCCATCTACCATTACACATATTGTTCTGTTATGAAGATAAGAAGAAATTAGTGGAACAAATGATGCAAGGCCGTAGTGTGACATCTTCGACTATAAGGATTGATGCCAGACTCTATCAAATGCCTTTGATATATCCAGTGCTATTGTATGTGTTTCACCATGTTGGTCTGTAGCTTGGTTGATTTGATGCGTGAAAAGCAAAGCATGTCCTGCAGTTTATCGACATCGTCTAAAACCATATTGCCTATCACTGATTTAATTTATTATTCTCAAGATGCTTAAATTATGTGATTATTTAATATATTTTCAAAGACTTTACCAAGAGTGGAAGTTATAGCTATTGGTCTGTAGTTTGATGGATCTGAAGAGGCACCTTTTTTAGGAACTGGATGGATGTTTGCTTCTTTCCAGGGTACTGGGAAGCATGAGGTATGAGTACACAGACGGAAATTTTTGGGCCAATACAGGAGCGGAGCACCAAGGAGCAATTCTTAAGTACTATTGGAGGAATTTCATCTGGACCAGGAGCCTTATCTACTGAGAGATTCTGCAAAATAGTTTTGACATGTCTGGTGTGGATCTTAAGTGAGGGAATTTCAGGCGAATTCAAATTAAGTACAGGGACATCTTGATTTATTATTTTCATCTAAGTTGAGTTGGTGGAGAAAATATCCGCAAGAAGGTTAGCTTTACCTCGTGGGTCACTTACAAGATTGCCAGTCGGAGATTTTAATGGTGGAAATGGATGAAGCAGTAGTGAAGTTTGGATTTAAATGAGTTAAGAGTAGACCAAAATATTTTGTTATCATTTGGATTATTTAAAAGTTTATTTGCCTGCTTGTGGAGAAAGTTTGATTTAGTTAGGTTTAATACAGTTTTGGCATGATTTCTGATGTTTCTAAAGTAATTAAAGGCTTCATGAGTTTTTGATCTTGTGTATGCATTTGTAGGCTATTGCTTTTTGTTCAGTTACTCTAGCACAATTATGGTCAAACCATTTAGGTGAATTAGATCTTTTACTGTACTTTTGATGAGGAATAAAAGTTTCCATTCCAATTTTTACAAAAATCTTGTATGTTGGCTCAAGGTGGAGTGTGCATCATTAGAAAAGAAAGAGGTCCAGGGGAATATCAATAAAGAAACCTTGAAGACCCTCCCAGTCTGCACCTATCGTAATGCCATTTAGTCACCAAAACCAGGTTCAGAGTGGGAAGGTGTGGTAGGTGATAGACAGGTGGCCTGTATCAGACAGTGATCAGAAGATCCAAGCGGGGACCTCACTGTAACATCATAATTTTCTGAAATGGTTGTTAAAAATAAGTCCAGTAGGTGGGAATTATGATCTTACAGGTTTATCCTCTGTCACAACATACATACACACAACCACCCATGTTTGTATTCCTTACTTTCATTCTTACCCACACAATCCTTGCACCCACAGAACCACGCTCCTTCCATTTGTAACTTACACATAAACACGCATCTTCTTTCGCTCCCTCATTCTCATTCACTCCAGCACACACACCTATTCCATATTCCCATTCTTTCACACATGTACCCTTCCATTTTGGTCTCAGTCATTCTGCATAGATCCAGACTGGCATTCACTAACACTTCCAGAAACTCTCTCTTTTTTGTGTCATCATTTACGCCTCTTTCATTCCAAGCAGAAATCCTTCCATGTCTGGTCGAAGTTCGTCAACAGTAGGTCTTGTAACCTTGACGTTTCAAATAGAAATGTTTATATTCCTGTATGACCTTAGTCTAGGTCAGTGGTCAGCAACCCTTAAAGCGAGAAGAGCCATTTGTTCTAAGTTTCATAAAAAACATTACTGTCGGAGCCGCAACACAAAATATTGGTCTCATAAACCGAAGTCTACAGTATTTCAGAAATAAGAGAATATACCGGTACCCTACAATTTACAAATTATAATTATATTTTTCAATGTACAGTACAGTACTTTTATTCACAAAGATTAGGAAATTCATAGGCTAGCTATGTGTCACATTTCTAGAAATCATAACGATTGATACCTATAGATATTTTCGAAGATGAATAAACAAATCTAATGTTGCCTTGAATGTGTTATATGATGCCTTCGTTTTGAATGAAGAATTATTATTTCTGAAGTTTCTGGAGCCACACAAGTGTCCTGAAAGAGCCGCATGCGGCTCCTGAGCCGCAGGTTGCCGACCCTTGGTCTAGGTATTCTGAATATATATGATAAGATTAGTGACAATCTAACAGTCATTATATGAATTACTAGCCAAAATCTTACTCTGACTTATGACATTGACCTTTGGAATCTTTATATAAACTTTGATCAACTTATTATCAATATATACAACATGTAGTGAAAAATGTGAAGTCTGATTTAAAACTTATTTTTGTTTAAGTATGGACAAAATATTTGACTTCAGGTTTTGACCTTAAACTAATGTATAATTAAACTAAAAGAAATCTGGATCTGGAGTGGTGGCGTCTTCGCCGGGCTCCACCTCCCGGGACTGCCGACCGTGGATGGCTGCCAACTCTCTCGACCTGAGACAAGATTGCGACCGGTGGGGGACAGTAGGCCACCGACCATCGGGGAGCAGCCCTGGAAGCCAAACCACTACAACCAACCCCTGCCCCCTTCTTCAGGGCACGAGAACCTGGGAATGGCTTCGGTCACCCGGGCAAGTTCCACACTCTAATAAAACTTGTATGTATGTATATTGTATTGTAGGCCTATATACTCAGGCACATGCCCCATAACTGGGTGTGGCCAACACGGGACAGAGCCCGAACAGAAACAACAGTTAAAGTTCCAATTCTTAGGGTTCGGGATCACTTTCACTGTAGTCTTGATTATGACTGGGGAATATATATAAGTCAATAATATATATAAGGAGTTAAGGAAACTGAATTGTATCGTAACTTATTATTGAGTAACAATACAATTAGATATATTCCTAATTGGTTATGGATGAGTTAGTAGGGTTATAAACTCAGTCTGGATATTTAGACTAAAAGTGGTTATATGGTTTGACCACAAATAAGTCTATGAACTTGGTTATGGAGTATAAGATTGACTTGGGTGTAAGGGGAGTCTTTTAGAGTTAATGAGAGGGGTAAGACCATGGAGTTAACAAGAGTAGAACCTCCCTTGCTAAAATCTTAAGAGAAGAGCGAAGTACTTGGAGAAAACAAAGAGTGGTGAGGAGAATAGTGAAGGAAAGTAAGAGAAGAGTAGATGAGGAATTTGGAAGGAATCTAAGTGTAAAATAGAGGGAGTGTAAGAAACTGTTTTGGAAAGAGGTCAAGAAAGTTCGAGAGGGTAGCAAGGGAAGTAGTAAGGGTGTGAAAGATAAGAATGGGTGAGTATTAGCCGAGAAGCAAGCGAGAGTTGAGAGATGGAGGGAGTACTTCAACAAATTATTGAACATAAGGAATGAAACGCCAGCAAACATAGGATTGAGTATGGGAGGGAGAAGAAAAATAGTGGAGGAGGAGGTGGGGATCAGGAGGTCAGAAGTGTGTGAAGCCATGAAAAGAGTGAAGATGGGGAAAGCATCAGGAATAGATGTAGTGTGTGGGGAAATGCTGAGTTATGGTGGTGAGATAGTGATCGAATGGGTATGGAAAATGTGTAAACTTGCATGGGAGAAGGGAAATGCTCCTGATGACTGGAAGGCAGGCATAATAGTCCACCTGTAAAGGGGAAAGAGGAGTGTGTGGTAAGCACCCGGGTATATGTCTTCTAAGCGTAGTAGGGAATGTGTACAGTAGGGTAGTGATCGAAAGAGTGAGAGCGAGAACGGATATATGAGTAGGTGACGAGCATGGCGGGTTTAGTAAGGGAAGAGGATGTGTAGATCAGATATTTGCCCTAAAATGTGTTGTGCAGAAATATCTAGAGAAGGTACAAAAGTTGTATGCTGCCTTTATGGACTTGGAAAAGGCCTATGACAGAGTTAATAGAGAAGGTACATGGAAAGTACTGAAAATATACGGAGTAGATGGCAAGTTGCTGAAAGCAGTGAAGAGTATGTATCAGGGTGCAAAGGAGTCAGTATGTGTGGAGCATGAATAGAGCAAGGTCTTTGATCTGAATGTTGGGTCAAAACAAGGGTGTGTGATGTCCCCATGGTTGTTCAATAATTTATATATGGATGGTATCATGAATGAAACACTAGGAAGAGCAGTGGATGTTGGTGTACCGCTGATAAAGGAAGGAAGCGAGTGGAAGATGCCTGTACTACTGTTTGCCGATGATACAAATCTGATGAGCGATAGTGAATGAGAGTTGCAGGGTCTGGTAAATATGTATGGAACAGTGTGTGAAAAACGGAATCTGAAGGTAAATGCGGGGAAGAGCAAGGTTATGGTCTTTGATAGGGTTGCAGCCAAAGAGTGTGAGGTTAAGTTGAACTGTCAGGCTATGGAGATAATCAGCTTATTTAAATATTTGGGCAGTGTGTTGAGTAAAGATGGGAGTATGGATGAAGAAGTGCAGGAGAGGGTGCAACAGGGGAGAGGGTTGTAGAAATGCTGTAAGCAGTAACAAGAAATAGGGTGGTCATCATGGAAGTAAAGAAGTCCTTGCATGACAGTGTGATAATCCTGACATTGACTTACGGGAGCGAAGCATGGATGTTGTTGGAGAGACTCAAACCAAGAGTTAGAGGGGTGGAAATGAGTTACTTGAGAAGTGCGTGAGAAGTTACATGGAGGGATAGACGGACGAATGAGGAAGTGTGAGAGCGGTGTGGCGTGGATGTAGATGTGCTGGAAAATATGAAACACCTTGAGATGGCTCGGCCATGTGGAACGTATGGGAAGCGAGATAGTGACTAAGAGAGTGTACAAGAGTGAGGTGGAAGGAGAGAGAGGGAGAGGTAAACCGAGAGAGAGGTGGAAGGATGGAGTTAAGAAGTATATGCGTGAAAGTGGTGCTGCATGGGAGGAGGGACGTCGACTGACTGGGGACAGTGGGGACGTTTTGTTCGTGGCCACTCCTTCGGGGATCATGGCGTCTGGCAATAGATAGATAGACAGATAACAAACTTTATAAAATGCATTAAGTTAGTTGCACTATTTATGAAAATTGAAATTTTTAATTTGCAGACAAATATTATTAAGGTCAAGTTAAAGGTTAAGGTAACATATTTATCTAACATCTTCAAAACTAATTGATTAATTTCATATTGGGCCCACTTTACTTCCCAGTGATATGGTCATGCAAACAAGAAATATAATCCTACATAAAGGCCAAGGTCGCAGGTCAAGGTCAAATGTCAACACTCGTAAATAATTTTGAAAATTAATTCATTCAAATTCCATTTAACTATTATAAAGTTCAAGAAAGGGGTCAAAGTTCAAGGTTAACTATTATTTTAATAACTCCTAAACTAAGTGGATAACTTTCCCCAAATTAGGTAGGCTACACATATTTGATTTACCGCTGCAACGTCACCCAAGCAAGGAATGCAATCTTACATGAAGGTCATGGTCACAGATCAAAGTCAAGGGAACATTTGTATATGTTTTATAATATACTCAAAATTCAGCAAATTCATATTGACCAAATTTCATAGAAAAAAATATTCCAAATATTAAACTCAAATATTATAATTATCCAGAATGTTAATAATTGTCCCTTAATCTGACACATTGGTTATCTTTAAAGCTTCCTGTTATATTCGGAATGCCTATCCAAGCAACAGAGAAGATAAAACATTGTAATTAAAGGTCGAAGTCACTGGTAAAAGGGCATAAGGTAAGGTCAATGTATCATCTTCATAATTATGTATATATATCTATCTATCTATCTATTGCCCGACGCCGTGATCCTCGAAGGGGTGGCCACGAACGAACCGTCCCCATGCACCTCTGTCCCCAGTCAGTCGACGCCCCTCCTCCCAACCAGCACTGCCTTCATCCATATACTTCCTCACTCCATCCTTCCACCTCTCCTTCAGTCTACCTCTCCCTCTTTGTCCTTCCACCTCGCTCTCGTTCACCTCTTAGTCATTCTCTCGCTTTCCATACGTTCCATATGGCCGAACCATCTCAAGTTGTTCCTTTTCACACTTTCCAGCACATCTACCTCCACACCACACCTCCTTCTTACTTCCTCATTCATCTGTCTATCCCTCCATGTAACTCCGCACGCACTTCTTAAGTAACTCATTTCCACCGCTCTCACTCTTGGGGTGAGTCTCTCAACCAACGTCCATGCTTCGCTTCCGTAATTTAGTGTCGGGATTACCACACTGTCATGCAAGGACTTCTTCACTTCCATACTGACCACCCTATTTCTTGTTACTGCTTTCAGCGTTCCTACAACCCTCTTCCCCTGTTGTACCCTCTCCCGCACTTCTTCATCCATAGTCCCATCTTTACTCAACACACTGCCCAGATACTTAAAAGAGTTGACAACCTCCATAGCCTGACGTTCAACTTCACCTCACACTCTGTAACTTCACCCCTTTCGAAAACCAAAACCTTGCTCCTCCCCGCATTTACCTTCAACTTCCGTTTTTTGCACACTGTTCCAAACTTATTTACCAGACCCTGCAACTCCCATTCATTATCGCTCATCAGAACTGTATCATCCGCAAACAGCAGTATAGGCAGCTTCCACTCATTTCCCTCCCTGTTCAGCGATACACCAACATCCACTGTTCTTCCTAGTATTTCTTTAATGACTCCATTCAAATATACAGTAAACAACCACGGGAACATCACACACCCCTGTTTCAACCCAACATTCAGGTCAAAGAGCTCGCTCCACACGTACTGCCGCCTTTGCACCCTCATACATGCTCTTCACTGCTTTCAGCAACTTGCCATCTACTCCGTATATTCTAAGTACTTTCCACATACCTTCTCTATCCACTCTGTCATTGGCCTTTTCCAAGTCCATAAAGGCAACATACACCTTTTGTTGCTTCTCCAGATATTTCTCCACAACACAATTTAGGGTAAAAATCATATCTACACATCCTCTTCCCTTCCTAAAACCTCCCTGCTCGTTGTCTATCCATTTCTCCGTTCTCACTCTCACTCTCTCAATTGATAAAAATATACTTTGAAAAGTAGACAGAATGAAAATAATCACCATGTGAGGAAGAACACTTTATTGACAACGTTTCGCATATAGCTTCATCAGGCCAATGCCATACACCATAAGATTTTTCCGGTCAACAATTTCTTTTCGGACGGAGAAGAGGGAGGGGGAGGAGGAAAGAGGGAGGGAAAATTCATGCAGAGATCAAGTGATTGGTGGAGTCAAGATTAATGGGCGGAGCTCTCCGTCCACTCTGTGTGTGTAATAATAATAATAATAATAATAAACGGTTTATTAAAGAATGGCAGCCTCATGAGCTGAAAATACACATTTTACAATTTAGTGGATGAACATGAGATGTACAGATATGAGGATGGTAAGCTTAGTTTACAAACAAAATAAATAAATACAATAATGATGCATGTGCAGAATACAAATTATCATAAAATAACCATGAGAGTAAGTGATATACAGTACATATACACATTTATTTACTTACTCATATACAGAACAACACAAACGCTCACGTATGCACACAAACATACATACATACAGAAACTGTTTTGGTATGGTCAGGGTGAAGAGGGTGCAGGTACTACAATGGGAGGTTAATCCTCGGTAGTGTAGGTGTGTGTGTGTGTGTGTGTGTGTGTGTGTGTGTGTGTGTGTGACAGAAGGCGAAATATGGAAGAGCTGGGCGTTCTATTGTTAAGGGTGGAAATACATGGATGAAGATACGCGAACACTTAATAATAGATAATGCTTATGCATAGATTTATAATCAGAAGTTGCGCTAGAGAGCAATATGTTCTCGCTCATATGTACGTATACTTACAAACATGTGTGCGTGTGTGTGTGTGTGTGAACGTATGAAAATAGTAAAAGGAGAAGTTTAAACTAAATATGTATACAAATTACATACAAAGAGAAATAATAATCATCATAATAAAGTTACAGAAAGCGTCACTCATCATTAACCATTAATTATCGGCTCCCGACTTAAGTCTGTTAGAGAACCAAGGCCTAAAGAGCGGGTCCCAACTTAAGTCCAATGCGATGTTGAGCACATAATCGGCTCTGAGAGAGAGTCCGAGCGGTGGGAGGAGCTCGGGCGGGCTCTGACCGTTCAGCGTGGACATAGTCCCGCCTTTGACACCACCACCACATGTCTACATCTCCCTGGTCCCGCGATACAGGGTAAAAACTGAGGAAATTACTGTATTTTAGGGTTTTTCCCTTCGTATTGCAACATCGTTGCAAGAGAACCTGTGGTCGTACAATGATGTTTCAGGTGTCATTAGATAGCTCAATTATCGCCCTTTCACGGATGCATAATTGTATTACGCTCTGGCTCTTCTTTATGCATGAAAAAGAGCATGGAATGAAGCTCGTTTAGGGTAAATCTGCCCGCTTGGCAGGTAGTAGCGTTACAAAACCAGCCGCTAGGGAGGTGTTAATATTAATACAAAGAAGAAAACAAATTAATACAGACTAAAGTACTACTACTAATAATAATAACAATAAAACAATAATACAAATAATAATAATAAAGATCATAAAACAAATACAAATAAAGATAACAAAGACAGAGAGAGAGAGAGAGAGAGAGAGAGAGAGAGAGAGAGAGAGAGAGAGAGAGAGAGAGAGAGAGAGAGAGAGAAAGTAGAATGACAGCATAAGAACATAAGAACATAAGAAAATGGGAGTCTGCAAAAAGCCGATCGGCCCATACAAGGCAGATCCCTGTCACACCCAATCCCAATTACAAGGCCCAATTATAGACCCATCTCACTAATACCTTGAGTACTGACCCCACCAAAACGGTCAGAGATTAACACAAGATTACGGGGGTCTGCTGAGCGCCGATTGGCCCACACCTGGTAGATCACCCTCACACCCAACCCATCTCGTCCATATGCCTTTCTAATTTTAGAAATTTAGCAGCTGTCTGAACTGAGATCACATCTAAATCTCTCACCTAAAAGGTAATTACTGAAAGTCGCAGTGTGGTCAAGTAAAAGGCAAAGTGGAGATTAGGTTGAAAAGAGATGGGTGAGCAGTTTTTACAAGTAAAGGCGTAAAGAGAGTAGATAGTAAAAACATAACTAAACATATACATGTACATACAGTATTAGCAATAATATAAAAACAGGAAGGTATAGACAGCTATAATGCACACATTTATAAATCGAAATGTACACACAAACGCATAAAGAAATAAGCACAAATAAATGCACATACATACATAATTTACAAACACATACATATACTCATACATACAAAATGCATACAAAAACAAACACATACATATAAATATACATACACACAAACACATTATACATACCTCCATACCTACATTAAAACACACATACACACATACACACACACACACACACCTCCCCGTGGCGTAATAGATTGCGTGTCTGGCTCACAACCAGAAGGTCCCGGGTTCGAGACCCGGGCGGGGAAGAGACATTTGGGCAAGTCTCCTAACGGTGTAGCCTCTGTTCACCTAGCAGTATAAATAGGAACCTGGTATAATTGGACGAAGTTGTGACGTCCCATCTGGGGTTGGTGATCGGTTACAAGGTGAGATGGGTATCGTACTGGTCAACCTAAGCTACTGGTCAACCTAAGCCTTCGGGTGAGACTGGTACCGTAATGAGAATGGTACCGTACAGATTAACCCTAAGCCTTCGTTTCCAGATGTCGCCAATTAGCTAAAATACAGACTACACACACATCCACAGCCATTCCAACGATACATAAACACTTAACATGCACTTCACGCAATACATTCCCAGCTAAGGAGGCACGATAATAATGAGCTTAGCTCCATTGCGTGGATTCCCCTTGACGAACAAGCAAGTGAATAACAAATATATATACATACATACTACATACGTAGTGAATTTGTTTTATCACAATGAAGTTGTTGAAAACGTCCCTCATCAAAAAAATATATAAATAAACAATAATACAAACATAAAATAGTACAAATACTAAAAGAAAAATGAAAATAATAACGACAAAAATGAGAGAGAGAGAGAGAGAGAGAGAGAGAGAGAGAGAGAGAGAGAGAGTAAGAGGCTTAAGTATGTTGGAGATTAGTTAATTGTAAAACGAAAACAAGGGGTTAAGGCATTTAGGGGGTAGGTGTGGAAAGCTTAAAGAAGAAGGGAGGAGTTCTTCAAAGGCAGATTAAAAGGGGAGAGAGAGAGAGAGAGAGTGAGAGGGAGAGATAGAATGGAAAGAGGTAAACTGTGATATGCAGATAATATTAATAGTATTGACTACAGTAATATTTATATAAATAATAATAATACAAATACTACTACTAATAATAATAATAATACACATGCTAATGAGAGAGAGAGAGAGAGAGAGAGAGAGAGAGAGAGAGAGAGAGAGAGAGAGATACACGCATGCAAACATACATATACTGTACACACATGGTCAAAAACATCACATATGCATATTATACAGCACATATCACTACACTTATCAAACATAAACATGTACAGAATACCTACAGTAGACATACATACATACTTAAAGACACATATACAGTACATACCTATACATTTACATAAACACTCATATACATACACATATAATTACATAGACACACAAAGAAATTGATTGACCGGAAAAATCTTATGCTGTATGGCATTGGCCTGATGAAGCTATATGCGAAACGTTGTCAATAAAGTGCTCTTCCTCACATGGTGTTTATTTTCACTCTCTCAATCACTACCCTACTGTACACCTTCCCTACTACGCTTAGAAGACATATTCCTTGGTGGTTACCAAACACTCATCTTTCCCCTTTGCCCTTATATAGGGGAACTATTATGCCAGTCTTCCAGTCATAGGGTGCACTCCCCTTCTCCCATGCTAGTTTGCACATTTTCCATACCCATTTATTTCATACACTTCTGATCTCCTGATCCCCACCTCCTCCTCTACTACGTCTTCTCTTCTTCTCCCTCCCATACCATATTCAACTATGTTCGCTGGCTCTTCATTCCTTACATTTAGCAACTCGTTGAAGTACTCCCTCCATCTTAATTTCGACTCTCTCTTGCTTCTCGATTAGTATTCTCCCATTCTTATCTTTCACACCCTTACTGTTTCCCTTGCTACCTTCCCTAACTTTCTTGACTTCTTTCCAAAACAGTTTCTTACACTCCCTCCATTTTACACTCAGATTCCTTCCAAATTCCTCATCTACTCTACTCTTACTTTCCTTCACTACTCTCTTCACCACTCTCTTTCTCTCCACGTACCTCGCTCGTTTCTGCCTCTCCAAATCTTCATTCCCTCTACTACCCAACCACTCTCTATACGCTTTCTTCTTGTCTTCCACAGCTATTTTGACCTCTTCTGTCCACCATGCTGTACCTTTCACTCCCCTCCCTCTTCTCTTCACTCTACACACCTCCTCACATGCTGCACAGATCTCTTCCTTAACCCGGGAGCTGCGGGAAGACTCTTAAGATTCCCCCGGCGGACTGCGGGAAAGACTCTCCTGAGTAAGTAAAATTAAAAATCAACTTTTGACATCGAAAAAAAAAAAAAAAAAAAAAAAAAAATAATAATATTTTATTTTTTTTGGGCCCCTGGGCCATGCAAAATCTCAGTCCTCTACCTCCCCTCCTTCCCCACTTTCCTCCTATCCTTCAGTTATCACCTATTTTCCCTATTATTCCCTTATTCTGAGGTATATTTTCGTGCTAACATTAGCGAGTTGCAAGCAGGGTGTTGTCATCACTGATGGCAATCGAGTGCAAGAGAGAGAGAGAGAGAGTATCGATCGACTGTGTCTCAGTGACCTTGGGGGAAATTGGCGGGAAGGTAGCTTGCCTCACCCATACATTATACAACTCGCGGGCTATATCTCCGATTTTGACCATCCAAACGCTGTTTTCACTCGTTTTATTGTTGTTTCAGGTTAATACCTTTATAATCAACCCATAATAGGCGCATATGGATAATTATTAATGCTATTAATGGTACAATGAATATTTTAGTGACGGAAACACCTCAAATACGTCAGCACAGGGGGAGGTTTTCAATTACCCCCGTGCGCACTTCAGAGGTTAAACACCTTGCTCATCTCCTCCACTTCCTCCATATCTTCCAGGTCGAACCCACCTAGTCGTCTTTCTACTGCTCTCCTGTACTCTTCCCTGATTTCCTCCTCCTGTAGCCTTTCCACCCTCCTCACCATTCCACCATCCTCTCGCCTCCCTTCAGCTCTCCTCACCCACTTCTTTTGTATCCTAATTATAGCTACTACAACATAATGATCCGACAGACCCCCTCTAATACCCCTATACAGTATACACCCTATCCTCCAGCACAGATTTCTTCATTCGTTCATCCTCACATACTGTATATAATCAATCAGTGACTTTCGTTCCAGCACTGTCTTCTCCTTATCCTTCATCGTCCACACCGCTTTCCATGTGTACCTGTGTATCATTCTGTGTCGGAAGAAGGTGTTGGCTATCCACAGCCTCCTCCCCACACATACGTCCACAAGTGCACTACCATTCCCATTCACCTTTGACGGTACCCTTCACCCTCCCACCACTCCATCAACTTTCCTGTCACCCACCTTACCATTCATATCCCCAATCAGAAATATTCTTTCGTTCTTGTCAAACTTATCCAGGCACGCCTCCACATTCACCCAGAACTCCTCTTTCTCTCTTACAAGTTTATCCTCTGTCGGAGCATACACACACACAATCACCCACGTTTGTATTCCTACTTTCATTCTCACCCATATAATCCTTGAACCCGCACACCCATATTCTCTTACATGCTCCTTCCATTTGTTACTTACAAATAAACAAGCACCTTCTCTCGCTGCTCCCTCACTCACTCCAGCACACACACCCATTCCACACTCCCACTCTCTCACATCTGTACCCTTCCATTTGGTCTCTGTCATTCCACATACATCCAGCCTGGCATTCACTAACACTTCCAAAACCTCTCTTTCTTTTGTGCCATCATTCATGCAACTCACGTTCCATGTATCTAATCCCAGAATGTCCGTAAGCTTGTCCATAGTCGGTCGGGGTTCGTCAACACAGGGTCCGTCCGCATCCGAGGCTGATTGTTCGTTTGTCATTTGTCATTGCTACGCATCTTTCGCGGGTGGGGGTTGCAAGCCCACCGACCCAACCTCTTTAGTCGCCTCTTACGACACGCAGAAGGCACGTGGGGCATATTCTAATCCCTTACCCCCAGGGTAAATTATGTATATCAATGTCACTAAATATCCTGATATTATCGTTCATTACATGAACATTATAATAGCCATTTGTCAGACAAATACAGTACTTTCAAGGTCACATGTCAAGGTCAAAGGTGAATATACTATATATTTATTATATTCCTTCTCTCGCCAAAGAGGTTAATGCCCCCTTTCAGAATTCAAGGTAGCTGAGTTTGTATGCAGTTGTATTTAATGCGAAAAACTGCATATGGACATTTCCATGACTACTATACTTTATAGGGATTGAGTGTAGTCGTATACTGTATAATAAAAGAAAGTAAAATCACAAGAAATCATGATAAACTGTGCATGTCCTAGGTAAGTATTGTTGATGTCGACAGTCGTAAAACTTTGAATATTTTTGGTAAATTTGTTTTGCTTTGGGGTTCGGATTTACCCCGCATTATCCATTGAGTGACGGCACTCCGAGCATTACCCTCAGAGGGTTTTAACTGGGAAGAATGAACTTAAACAATGTACACAGTATATCTATTGTTCATACAGACAATTGACTGAACAGAACATATGGATTATCATGACATAGCTTAATGATACAATCCACAAGCGTAATACATAAGCACAATATGCGGGTAATCACAGCACGATTCCTTAAACTTTACGTATGAATACAATATTGGGCAGCCTCAACATCAGTCTTGATGCTATGTATAAACACAATATAGGGCAGTCTTGTCACAATTCCCAAACATAATAGGTAAATACACTAAAGGGTATATAACTACAATTGCGAGTAGTCCTGGCACAACTGAGCACAATACATATACAGTATTTACAACAAAGGGTAGCCTTGTCACAACTCCCAAGTACAATATGTAATTACTATCTATGCAATATGAAAGCCTTGTCACAACTCCCAAACGCAATATGTAAATACGCAACATGGAAGCCTGGTTACAACTCCCGAACACAATATATGAATATGCAAGAAGGAAGTCTTGGAACAACTCCCAAATACAATACATAAATACACAATAGCATAATACAAACTATTAATAGCAGTGTGGTAGTCGTGGGTAATCGCCGTTAGTCACGCTGTTCCCAGGGGAATCAGTTGGCGTGGGGGAGCTTGGGTAAGGGAGGATATTTGGCTGGTGGGTAGGTGTTTTGGGTGGGGCACGCGTCAGGGTCAGGTAGCCTCGGACGATTCTTGCTCAGGTGGGGTGGCAGGCTGGTCCCCATGGAGTGTTTGGGTCAAATCCATAGAGTGGGGATCACATGGGGCGTGGCTAGGGAGGCATGGAGCTCGTCTCTAGGCTTCTTCAGAAACAAGGGAAATACTGCTGTAACGGGAAGAAATTGTACTTTCCCTTTTGGTATATGTTGTAAGGTTTGACTTAACTGTAAGACTTTTTCCCCTTCATTCACTCTTCCCTATATTTAAGGGAAATGTATCGTTTAAGAAGGGTTAAGTAACCCTTGTCTATGTAAAGAGGGAATTAGCCTAGATCAGGAGGAGAACTAATATTCTCAAATCTATCTAAAATACTTTCAAGCCTAATTTATCCTTTTACCCCCTTTTTGTTATTCCATGTAAAAATCCTTCCTTTTCGAATTTAGAGTAATGCCCCCTTGTGTAAAAAGACCGCCAATTCCTACCCAAGCGACGCCACCCTTTGTGGTCACCCTCCCCTTTTTTGGCGGGATCCCTGGCACTGGCCCTCGGCCCCTCACTGTCGTGACCCCAGGCCTACGAGAGAGACGTACCCCCCAGTCTCTGTCATTATTCCCCGCTTCTTCTCCAGACTTAGGCTTCCTTTCCCTCCATTCAGAGGTTCGTAATTAAGGTTTATAGTGTTATAAGGTATTGCTTATTCAGTAAAGTAATTACTAGGTGTGTAATGTAGGAGATATTACTGTGATTGACAAATTCGTGAACTCGAGCCTACCATCGGGTTGGTCGACAGGCACCCCTCACCTGCCAAGTGCCTACAACCATACAAATTCCCCCATTATCATTGTGTTCAGTAAAACTTAGTCTGTACACCTTTGCTAAGTGTTTTTCTGATATTTTAGACTTTGTTTAACGTCAAATTAACTTCGTGTGTAATAATTTCAGTCAGAGGGACGCCATTTGATGGCCTTCCAATTCTTGTGTTTTTCCATAATTCCCGACCAAACTTAGGCTAGCCTATTTTACTAGTTTGTCTTTCACCGTTTTACATAATCCTGAGGTAGTGCGAGAACACCAGTTAAGAGTAGAATTGAGGACGATGAAGTTGATTAAAATGCTTTTGAAGCTTGACCGCCATTTTAGGATTTAGACCATCTCGCATTTCGGAGAGACGACCAGGTTGAGTAAATTACTAATGTAGCAGTTGTATTGTATGTTTAGAACTTGTTCATTACTTTGAGTTTATAAAACCATGCATTTTGGTAAATATGATTGTATTTTAACGTGTAAATCAGGAAAGGACATTCGTTTGAGATAGTATCCTTGAGTTTTGTTTACCTTTCGTGTCTCCGACGTTCCAAAGTTAGGCCTATTCAGATAAGTATTTATAACTAACGTCTCCTAGGCCTGGTTATTGTTCATTTTAAATGTTTTTACTGGGTTATAGTGTAAAGAGTTACTTGTTATCTTGATTTAGAGGTCCTCATTTCCCAACCCCAGTACCGTCAAATTTCGGACCCCCATTGGGTCGGGTTTATTTCAGATGATTATTTGTTCTTACCTATTGTTACTTAAAGTTAACTGGTGAAAAGGCCGTTTAGGTATGGGTACTTGCTGAATTATTATGGTAGGTTATATGATTTTACATTTTTAATTAGGCTACCTAACTTTCACCTAATTGGAAGTACAGTAGGCTATTATTAATTAGTGTGCATTTAGAGTGTATTATGAATATTGATTGCTATGGTATAATTATGTTTGACATGGTCTAATGAACAGAGTTGCCTTGCAAGGGATGGAACGCTGTAGTGAGATTCTGGGCAGCTGATTTCAGGGGATAAGTTACTCGAGTTACAGTAAAAATAACGTTTAGCTTTGTTTGAGCCTTGTATAGCACCCTCCGCATTGAGCAGTCCAACCTGTTAAGTTTGACCATGACAATTACCTTTGATTTATGCCATTATTGTATTGATTTGACTCCATAGATATGCTGTGTAATTATGTATTCCCAATTGTGTGTAGAGTACTGCTGAGTAACATATGTACCTGTACTTAATGAGAGGATCTTTGGATGCCTTAAGAGATTATTTCGGTACAGTACTGCAATGTCATAATTTGATCTGTCATTGTATTTCTGTACTTATATTAGCTCATCTATTTTTATACGTTAATAGGAATCCATGTATTTTTATATGTTTATATTAACCTATATTTTTTATATGTATTTGTTTTAGTATTACTGTGTACCGTAATTAGGATATTGATTAACCCCATTATTAAGGGTTAGCTATATGTCAACCGTGGGTTAAGAATGTATTCAACTTACCAGGGAACCAGTTTGGGACGGAGTCGATGTGATGCTGAATTGCTGATGGCGGAGAATCGGAGATTCACCCCTCCCATTGGCTGAGTGCAGGATGCTGAACTCGTGTACTGTACGAGGGTTCAAGGACCGCAGGAAGACGTATGATTACCCCCTATACCCCAGGATACGGTAGGCCGAAGAAACCTACAGGCAAGCCTGGCCGATACCGGTATCTAGCGGAATTGGGATGTATAATACTGAGAGGAATGGGGTGGATACAGACAGCAATATTTGAGTCCTACTCCTAGGTTAAGAGACTGTCCCAGTACGGAAATGGATTGGTCCCAGGTTAATGGTATAGAGATAATTAGATACGGACCATACGGTACCAATGTTAAGAGTTGTAAACGGTAAAATGTTCCTTAAATATTAATATCAAGCTTAAGATTACTGCAATATGTTTGTATCTATCCTCCCGTACCTATTTGGATCTAAATGTGTTGTCAGGATGGTAAATCGGAGCTGTCAGTATTAAATTGGTCTAAGAGTAGTACCAGTAGCCTAACCGAGAGTTAAAGTCTTGTCAGCCAACATTGAAGGTGAAGTTCTTGATTGGTCTTTGCTAGCCTCCGATTTATCCTACTGTCCTAATGTACCTGAATAATGAGCATGAGTCACGATTGCATAAAGAATAAGAAAACCATGGGGACGGCCAGTTCACCTGAAGGTGGGCGATCAAATAATTCAAATGAATTACCGTTCCCAAAAACATCCTTATGTGATATCTAGAAAGTAGAGAATATGCTAGGTCTCAGTGGGGTTTTTGTGGTTCTTTGGTCTTATCATCGTGGTGTCGGAGTTGCAGCCTTTCCCCTTCCTCGAAGGATGTTGGATGTGGGTCAACCAATAACGGGTTTGTTGTCATCTCTTCCTTTCTATCCTTGAGTACCTATTTTCCACCTTCGCAGCTTAATCTATCTTTTTCTCTCCCTCCCTCTCTCTCTCTTGTTCACAGCAGAAGAAGGGAAGTTGATAAAGAAAGAGAGATACCCTACCCCCCCGACCCCCCGTTACACTGCTACTTCAGGAACAAGGGGATTAATTAGAGAGGCATGGGGCTCGTCTCTAGGCTTCTTCAGGAAGTAAGGAACTGCTAATCGATTAGCAAGCTTTAGGTGTCTGATAGCACCAGGTTGGGTGGAAAAAGATCCTGCCAGCTTGCTAGGGTTGGGGAATGTGTCGGGTGGTGCATCTTCCTCGGTAGAGTTGGGGGGCGTTTTAGCTTACCACTCAGGTGTCGTGATGGCTCCAGCCAAAGCTTCATGAGGCATATAGGTGCTGGGGTGTCTATGATTTCTCACTGCTCTTCATGGTACTCTACGATGTCTTCTACTTCTTTGTAGTGTCTCTTGTGGACTTCCTTTGACTGACGACCACGATAGGACCTGGATTGTCCCTTGGATCCACCTTTGGTTTCCGCTGCTTCGGGGGAACTGAAAGCAGTAATTCTTTTTCAAGTAAGCCGCCAGTACCTCCTTTACTGTCAACGAAAAGGGCACCTGAATTGTGGATTGCACTGATGGTCCTCCCTGGTTATGAGGTTCTGCGGGGAATTCTTGAGTATCTCGTCCAACAATAATACATATTTAAATTGAGTGAACTTATAAGCACCAACTTGGAGTATAAGTGACCATTGTTGGCATCCTTGCAGGTGACCCAGCTAACGCGGTGGTTTTGGTGGCCCACTAGAAACCCTATGGTATCAGAAATAGTTCAACCTTCGCGATACTGGTGCCATTTGTGCCATTAGCCTCTCTTTATATTCAAGCATGTTCCTAACAACAATACTAATGTGGAAATACTGGTACAGGATATATAGTTAGGGCTTTGGATCTAGATTTTACAAAGTCAAAATAAAATATCAACACGTTGCTCGATAATTACGGAACCAAAATGCCGATTGAAGATAACTATGAATCTCTATTATTAGTTGGTGACAAGTCCGAGTAGAGTAGAATGAGGCGAAATCCACTTGACTTAATTATAGCGGAGGCAACTTTATCAACCATGTCATTAACCTCTGAAGTGCGCACGGGGGTAATTGAAAACCTCCCCCTGTGCTGACGTATTTGAGGTGTTTCCGTCACTAAAATATTCATTGTACCATTAATAGCATTAATAATTATCCATATGCGCCTATTATGGGTTGATTATAAAGGTATTAACCTGAAACAACAATAAAACGAGTGAAAACAGCGTTTGGATGGTCAAAATCGGAGATATAGCCCGCGAGTTGTATAATGTATGGGTGAGGCAAGCTACCTTCCCGCCAATTTTCCCCAAGGCCACTGCGACACAGTCGATCGATACTCTCTCTCTCTCTCTTGCACTCGATTGCCATCAGTGATGACAACACCCTGCTTGCAACTCGCTAATGTTAGCACGAAAATATACCTCAGAATAAGGGAATAATAGGGAAAATAGGTGATAACTGAGGGATAGGAGGAAAGTGGGGAAGGAGGGGAGGTAGAGGACTGAGATTTTGCATGGCCCAGGGGCCAAAAAGAATAAAAAAAATAAAAAAAAAAAAAAAATTTCGATGTCAAAAGTTTATTTTTAATTTTACTTAGTCAGGAGAGTCTTCCCGCAGTCCGCCGGGGGAACTCTTAAGAGTCTTCCCGCAGCTCCCGGGTTAACTACTGGAGATAAGATTAGTTGTGGTCTGGAGCCTCGTCCGAAGAAACACCCGGGAGTGGTGTTGGAAGGTAAGTGCAGCTAGGCCTACTTGCTTTTTACAGTTTTGCTGGAGTTATCACACTAGACCTTTAAAGTTGTTTTTCGACATTTTAATATTTCCGGCAACATTTATGGGATCTTTTGCAAAGATATCTGAAACTTGATGGAACAGAAATTAATATAGGTAACCGAGTTATTTTAAGGGGAGAGGGTATATTTTTTCTTGACCCCTTCTCCCTCATGCTTAGCCCCTTTAGTTTTTTTTTATATTTTAAGATGTTAAGCCCATTAATTTGGTGATTTAAAGACCTTTCGCCCCTTTTCTTTGTCAATATTAACCCTCCCGCATCTATAGGACGCGATCGAGTCATAACGCCACCCCTCCAAGAGTGCTCGTATGACGCAATCGGGTCATAATGCCACCTGTAAGTTAGAAATATTCGCCAAAAATAAGTTTATGACTCGATTTTGACTCAATTTGGACTGGTAAGTTAGGCATCAGTAAGTTACAAAAGGAAGTATCTAGCAACCCAATAGCGTCCCTCTCTGAGGAGCGCGGGCCTCTGTAAAGTCGGTAGTTTCCTGGCCCCCAGACTGTGAGGCA
>JBAKBP010027565.1:0-29920 GCA_037953745.1 Lithodes maja | reverse complement strand
CTGGACTCCCTTCGCCCTCATGTTTAGCCCCCACACGTTTGGCGATTTCAAGACGACGCTTTCGCCCAATTTCTTCCTCAATGTTATAACACCCCTTTCCTGCTCTTCGGGTGTCAATTTCATCCTGGCGAGCGATACCGAGACTGTACTAAATGAGGTGAACTTTGAGCATGCCACTCTGAAGGTATAATCAACAACAGGTAATGCCGAAGAAGTTGGGTACGTATATTGGGGGTTGGTGGTGATTACAATGGTGGTATACAATATGTTGGAAAGACGGAGCAATGTTTAAGAGAAAGAGCCTACGGGCATAGATCAGGAATTAAGAACGGCATCGACTCCAAGATTCTTCTATATAAGCATTTTAACACAGATTGTACTAAATTTGATTGTAAATACAAAATTATAGAAATTGTTCAAAGTAATCAAAATGTTTTGGATAGAGAAAATTATTGGATTGGAAAATTAATGACCATCCATCCATTTGGACTTAACAATCAAATAAAAAATGTAGGCAACATTTTGTATAAAGATTTATTAAAAAACGATTTTAATAACCCATATTTTAACTTCCCTGTTTTAAACAGAAGACCTGGTAGACACGGTAATAGAAGACTAAATACATTTAATAAAAAGAAAAACAGGTCTGATATTAAAATTATTGTTAATAATTTATATTCATTATATCGAAATTTCGGAATTAAAAAATTAAAAGATTCATTGAAAGGCCTACAAAAGAAAAGTTTTGCTCCTTTTATAGAAAATATTCTAAACAATAAACATAATTTCACAAATAAATTTAAGAATATAGTCTTTGCTTTTATGGGATATATTAGAGCGAATTCTAAGAAATCCAAAGATAACCGTATTAAAGATAAAGTCATGTCCACTTTAAATTATTCCTCTAAAATTTTAGACAAAATTAATGTTAACAGTCTTATTAATTCAAAGAAAGTTAAGTCCATGTTACCAGATGGTTGTAAAGATTTCAAACCATTAATAGTGTATTCATATGAACGACCTGTTGGGTCTATTATTTGTAATTATAATAAAGTTTTAGGAAATCTTTCAGATAATGATATTTTCAATAATAATAAATGCGTGTGTGAAAGAGTCATGGATATGCCAGCTAGCAGACGTGATGCACTAGCAAAGTTCATTTATAGTCCGATATGTCACATATTAACAGGTGATGTAGAACTAGTTAAACATTTTGCAAACGACAAATTAGCGGAGCTATGTCGTAAAGGGTTTAAATTTAGAATAGGGAGTAATAAAGTAACATGGGACATAATTTTAAAAGATATTGTTTTTTCAGTCAATAAATTAAAAGATAAATTGTTAAAAATTGCGTGCTGCGATGCGAGAGAACTAGAAGCATGGTCTAAATTATTAATTAAGTTAATTAGAAATAAAATGTTCTCGCTTAAAAATGAATTTAATCTTTCAGATTTTATAGACTATAATTATAATAAGCTTAAAGCTGATTTAATAAATTTACATAAACATTTTGTAATCACTACAGTAGATAAAGCCAGCAATAATTATAGCTTCACATGTAAGAAATTTTATCTTGAAAACATGAAAAAAGAATTAGGTATTAAGGGTAACATATTACGTAAAAATATTTGCGGTAATTCTGTTTATGAAATTCAAAATAATCTGAATATTGATAACTTAATCGATGAACATACCAAGAAAAATATAACATTTGATATTAAACTTTCTGATAAGAACAAGTGCATTGCAAAATTATACATGTTACCTAAATTTCATAAAAGACCTTATAAATATCGCTTTATTGCCGGAGCAAAATTTGCTACCACTAAAACTCTATCAGAACAAGTCGTAAATTGCTTAAAATACATTAAAAGTACTCATAAAAGATATTGTAATACCATCATGAGAAGAACTGGCATTAACTATTATTGGAGTGTTGACAATTCGTTAGAAGTTATTGATAAAATAAATACCATGCCGAAAGTTACCTCGGTACATAGCTTCGACTTTTCAACTTTGTATACCAATTTGCCTTTAGATTTAGTATATTCAGAGCTTTGCTTTATTATAGATTTGCACTTTGACAGGTTCGTTAGGAATGGTAATTATTTCATAAATGTTTATACATATTTTAATAATGCATCACTTAGCTCTACTCCCACTAGTTCTGTATATTTTGATAGAAATTCCTCCTTTTCAATACTTATGTTAGATTCGGCCCGTACATTTTCAAACAAATATTAGGAATTCCTATGGGTGGAAATGCTAGCCCTTTAATTGCAGACTTATTCTTGCTTGCTTTAGAATTTAAATATATAAAAGACTTAGTTGACAGTAGCAAGAAAAATAAAATCTCAGAAAAATTAGCACTTGCTAAACTGTTAAGTAATAATAGTAGATATATTGATGATATTCTTGTTTGCAATTTGTTAAATTTTAATCAAGTTGCTAAACTTATTTACCCTAATTCTATTCCCCTCACACAATGTAACGTAAATTATAAAGTTGAAAATTTTCTTGATATAAATATAGAGATTGTTAATGAACAGTGCATACTTAAAGTATATCACAAAGTTGATGATTTTAATTTTAACGTAATAAACTTTCCTTTCCCTAGTAGTAATATCGATAGTAAAATAACTTATAATTGTTTTTAGTCCCAATTAATAAGATTTTGTAAAATCTGCACTAAAGTAGATTACTTTTGGGCTAGAGCTAGGTTACTATACAGACTCTTAGTGGACAGAGGTTTTGAGGCAAGTAAATTGTTCCATAAATTTAATCTTTTTAGGGTCAATTATTGTGACTGTATTCTAAAATTTGACATCAATAATTTTAATCAAGCATTTTTAACTTGAAGTTTCTTGTATAACCTCTGCTTACTTTTTGTCTGTATTTATTGTTTATCTTTTTCTTTTTCTTATTCTATTATTAATATTAATATTGATGATTTTTTAAATTTATTGTTCTTGTTAAAAGAGTACTCTTTGTTTAAATCTGTTGTTACTTCATATTTTGCAATTATTTGTCTTTATATTATATGTATTCATTGTCGATAGTATCAATTGCTTACTTTTGCGATTTCCTTAGTTTATTTGTGCGATAAATGTAGGTTATTTGTAGGGTAGTTATTGATAGGGGTCACTTGAGGCATGCTATGCTTACAGGTACCTACCCGATAGCACTATCGTTAGTGAGTGCTGTACTGTATTTTATATATTATTTTGTAATAGTATAGATATCTTGTCAATATTTGTATTTTGTACTATTGTTAATGTCTTGTCATGTTGCAAATTTGATTTTAAATAATATTTTGACATTTAACATTTAGTTTCTTTATTCATGCAGAGTTTAGTAAAATTTGCCAGAACGTCCCGGACTTCCCAAACTTGACTACTTCCTTTAACGTGACGATAGTGCGTTGTTATATGTGCGATTAGTTTGCTTGGGAAACAGATTAACTTGCTCATGTAGTAATGTACACCCTATGTGGTGGATTGTGTTCTTTTATTTAATAGTTTTCATTTTAGTAAGCGTTGTTTCCACATAGCGATTTTGATAATTTAATTTGACTTTATATTGTCCTTGTCCCAATTTTGGTTTGTTTAGTTTGCAAGTTTTACATTTTAATTAATATATATTATATACACCTCTTTACCTGTGTCTATCCTTATGGTATATAAAATGCCTGTTTACCCACTAGTAAGGGGAGATTTCCACTGGAGGCATTTTTTTTTTGGTCTTGATTCCTTTCTCCCAAATGTTTAGCCCCTTTGGTTTTCTAATTTTAAGACGTTTGCCCCATTATTTTGACGATTTTAAGAACTTTCGACCCATTTCTGTCAATTTTAAAACCTGTCGTGCCATTTAGGTGTCGATTTTATCCTGGCGAGCGATAGCGAGCCTGTAATTTAAGAGGAACCGGCTTTCAGCCGGGAAATTTTTCTACCGAAAAATTTACAAATTTATCTTGAAGAGGGTCAAGGGAGTGTAATTTTTAAGCTTGATGGAGGTATAGGGTACAAACTACATACCTCCCCTTAACAGTATATTAACCCATTCAGCATCATGACGCCTTTTTCCCTTTGATTCTGGTTAAAATTGTTATGCACTTTAAGGGGAGATTTCCACCTGGAGGATTTTGTTCTGGACCCCTTTCTCCCTCATGTATAGCCCCGTTGCTTTTGAGATTTTAAGACGTTCGCCCCATTAGTTTGACGATTTTAAGAACCCTCGCCCCATTTAAGTCAATTTTAAGGCCATTCGTGCCATTTAGGTGTCGATTTTTTCCAGGCGAGCGCTAGCGAGCCTGTAATTTAAGGGGAACTGGCCTATGGCCGGGAAATTTTTCTACCGAAAAATGTACAAATTTATCTTGAAAGGGGGTCTAGGGGGAGTAATTTTAAGCTTGATGGAGGTCTAGGGAATCAACTAAAAACCTCCCCTTAAGAAGGACCTGTGTTACTAAGAGGGATTATTGAACTCGTATTTACCCATTGGAGTCGCATAGGTAGATTACAAACTAAAGAAAATCGTCTACTGGTAACCACAATATGATGAATATTGCGTCATGGTGGTGAAGGGATTACACTGTTATTTAATGTGGACATTTGGATGACCTTGATTATACCATTTTTTAACCTATATATTTAATCCAGTCAGTCAGTCAGTCAGTCAGTCAGTCAGTCAGTCAGTCAGTCAGTCAGTCAGTCAGTCAGTCAGTCAGTCAGTAGCCAAACCCAAACTCCCATAAAAGGGTAGGGAGGATTAACAAGAAAAGGCTTGCTGATCCTTTAGCAGAGTAAATTCTGGAGGTGGGATTCCCAGTCCCAACCTCCAGGGACTATCTCCGTCACAAAAAGTGACTTGGGATGGGAGTCCACTATATTAATATTAGTATTAATAAATAAATAAATAAATAAATAAATAAATAAATAAATAAATACCGGTATATATACAGTATATATATATATATATATATATATATATATATATATATATATATATATATATATAACAGTGGAGGTATCACATTTAGTCTATATGCATACAGCAAATTTCTTTATAGCCTATTGGCAAAGCCTACTACAACTACTACCATCGCAAACTACAACTACCACCATCTGCAGAGCTACCACCATCGCCTACCTTCAAATACCACCATCGCCTGCAGTAGACCACCCGCACCAGCAACCACCATCCATCAACCTCAACAACAACAATCCTTCTACCAGCCAGGCTCACGCTAGCCTACCATCATATAAACGGTACCATCACTACCATCAATACTACCATCACCAAAATCACTATGACTTCTACAAGTACCACCACCACTACAACAACTACCGCCATCACTATAACAACTACCAGCTAGGCTCTCGCTGGCCTACCACCATCACAACCACAATTTTCAACTATAACCATTATCACTTCCACCATGTTGGACATGGCTGATACTTGAATTACCGGAACCAAACTAACGAGGCAACAGAGACGATGGCCAATAAGAGCAGCCTCAACCATCTCCGTGGGTTCTTCACCCCCGCGCAGCTTCTTGCTCTGTATCGGGGCACAGTGCGCCCCTGTATTGAATATTGTTCGCACGTGTGGCGAGGTTCCACCCATACCGCACTTCTCGAAAGAGTAGAGTCCAAAGCATTTCGCCTCATCAACTCACTTTCTCTTACTAGTTCCCTACAATCTCTTTCTACATGCTGCAATGTTGCATTTCTTTCACTCTTCTATCGCTATTACAACAATCAGTGTTCTTCAGAGCTCTATCAGTGCATACCCCCTCCCTTGTGGTGAGTGCGAGGCACCCGCCTTTCAACACAGTCCCACTCCTATTCTGTCCAGCTCTCCTACCCAAGAATTGGCAAACTTTCTATCTTTCTTCTACTCAACAAGTGAACTCTGGAACTCTCGACTTCAATCAATGATTCCTTCATCCTGACTTAAACTGCTTTAAACTTCGTGTGTCCAAGCATATTGACCCCAACGTCCCTTGAATTTGGCTTTGTCACTCTTTTGGCATTGGGGGAGACACTCGTTACAGGCAACCTTCCTTTTGTCTCCATCATACACATAAAAAAAAAAGGTAAGCGTAGTGACCTGTTGAGCCAAGGAGTCGCCTACCACATCATAAATCCACCCACCATCACCCAGTCCACTTTACCACTCAACTATAATGCAACTACACTCTCTGCAACATGTCTTCATCGGGGTACTATCAACTTGCAGACTACAGAGGTTTCATGTATTGGTCCACTTTGTTATATTTAAATATGAGATTTTGTGATCAAGAAACATCTATCTATCTAGCCTATCTATCTATTTATCTATCTATCCATCTATCTAGGGCTGTACTAATAACAATATTGATAACACTTGAATTAACAGAATCCTGTTCCTGGTGTTTTCAAAATTATTGCAAGTTTCTCATTTTCCGATCTATCAAACATATACCGGTACTATAGCTTATTCTGTTAATGCGTGATATATTCTATAATTATCCCGTCATGCACTATCAGAGTAGGCTACTTTTTTTCTATGTGGATGAGGGAGACAAAAAGCAGAACTGACTGTAACGAGCGCCTCCCCCAGTTGAAAGAGTAACAGGGCCTAAATCAAGGAACGTTCGAGCCAAAATGCCTGGACACACGGAGCTTGAAACAATATAAGTCATAGGATGAGGGGAAGATGGATTCAGAAACTTACAGCGATTTTGAAAAAAAAAATCGTCTTTTGCATGTATGAATCTCATGCATGTGTATTCAACTGTATAAAATTCGGAAACAAAATCGAAATACTGGCTAATATAAAAAGTAAATCTATTATTATGTTGCGTAATTCGTCTTATACTCATAATTATTCATAGACGTTTATTTGGGTTGCAGCTTTACTTTTGTTAACCCCTTCTTTACCGGCGCCGTATTTTGTCTTTGATTTCAGATATATTTAGACGATTTTATGAAGCTTTAGAAGGATATATGGTGGCTAAAAGGATTAATTGAGATAGTCTGCCTGGTAGACGTCCTTCCTAAGCTTCACAAAATCGTCTAAATGTAGTTAAAATAGAATATAAAAGGCGTTACCGGTACACAAGGGGTTAAAAGGCGTTACCGGTACACAAGGGGTTAAAAGGCGTTACCGGTACACAAGGGGTTAAAAGGCGTTACCGGTACACAAGGGGTTAAAAGGCGTTACCGGTACACAAGGGGTTAAAAGGCGTTACCGGTACACAAGGGGTTAAAAGGCGTTACCGGTACACAAGGGGTTAAAAGGCGTTACCGGTACACAAGGGGTTAAAACAAAATATCCCTAGGATGGTACACACAGCCTACTGCTTGGTATAGAAAGGTATGTATGTATGTATGTGTGAATGTATATATGTATGTGTGTGTGTGTGTGTGTGTGTGTGTGTGTGTGTGTGTGTGTGTGTGTATGTACTCAGGCCCATTCCCCATTTTACCTTTTTTTTCTGGGGGTGGCCAACTCGAGACAGAGCCCGAATAGGGACAACACAACACAACAGAAAACAATGAACACACAAAAACAAAACACAAATTCCCACACATCTAGGTCACCCAGGAGAAGACCCAGAGACCAGGGATCACCAAGGTCCCTCCAGCACTCCCCCGACCACCTTTTTTCAATTTCTACCAGATAACCCTGTACGACAACTTCAAAGCTCCTGTTATAGTAAGTTCATTCTAGGTTGGGCAGAAATCGTAACCTATAACCTCTATAACTCAAAAAGGGCTAGAGCAAATGAGCTGTCAATGTTCACACCTATTCCCTAGCCAAGTCTTCCCAATTGGTAGAAAAATTAGCTCGATTACTCTAGTCCATTTTGAGTTACGGAGGTTAGAGGTTAAGATTTCTGCCCAACCTAGAATGAACAGACTATAGTCAATATGAGGAAGGTATGCTGTGACTGACGATATTGATACCGGTACCGGGTATATATATTTATAATAAATCATCAACAAGCATCATAATCCTCAAGGGGCCTAGCGCAGAATCCTACCCCCCCCCCCTCCCCTTCCACCAATAGCTAGAGCCATCACAATTTGGCATTACTATAATAATTAACCCTTTCAAGATCCGATTACGCATTTCTTTTCTGTTTTCCAGCTATTATTAGAGGATTTTATTCAGATTAGGAAGGATATATGCAAGTCAGAGGGTTGATTGGGATAGTCTTCACCCTTATATATATGCAAGTCAGAGGGTTGATTGGGATAGTCTTCACCCTTATATATGCAAGTCAGAGGGTTGATTGGGATAGTCTTCACCCTTATATATGCAAGTCAGAGGGTTGATTGGGATAGTCTTCACCCTTATATATGCAAGTCAGAGGGTTGATTGGGATAGTCTTCACCCTTATATATGCAAGTCAGAGGGTTGATTGGGATAGTCTTCACCCTTATACAGTATATGCAAGTCAGAGGGTTGATTGGGATAGTCTGCACCCTTTTCATTTCCACAGATCCTTAGTAAACTGCATACAATCGTCTTATTGTTACGACCGGGCACTCGGGTACACTAGGGCTCTTACACAGGACTCGAGTATGGCTCGCTGCCACAACGGAAACACACGATCCCAACCCCAGAGTACTGCCAGCCGAACAAAAAACGCCACTACCCTCCAGAGTTCTATCTGCTATAACGGGGTACACAAGAACTCGGCACTAGCGTTTCACACAACAGACTAATAACTAGACGGGAGTTATCTAGTCTGGTCAACAATCAAACAAAGAAGAAAGTACTACAACACTAAAGAATAGTGTTGGCCGAAGCCGAAGTAATCCACCCTTGAACTAAGAACTTAAGAAGTCCTCCACCCTCTACTTCGGATCGGCACTATTACGTTACGTTAAACAATAGTCCTCGAGCATCAAGCAAGGAATCTTCTGATAAGTTAGATGCTTCTCGAATACTCATAAGAAGTAAGTATCGGATTTTGAACAGCAATTTAATGAATAACTCACTGGTAATTAAAGGCTTTAAATTGACATAAGAAGAATTATAAGAATAAGCAATAGGATATGGCAAACATTAAGAAGAAGTACTCCGACAATGCACTGGCAATAGCCTACTAAGATTGTGCTCGTGGGCCACTAATCTCTGAAGTAGCTAAGCGTGCCACACATGAAATCAATAGTGCTTAAACAATAATATACATAAGGAGAAGCTTCAATACTATACTGTATCTGCTGGTCGAGCAAAGTCTAGCTGGGATATCTAAGGTTAAGAGACAATGGCTGAGCAAGCGGCTCGTAGCCTAGCGAGGTCCTTAAGACTGTGCGGCCAAATTACGGTAATTGACGGGATGCTCTCTTGAGAGATCCAGATCACTAGTATCTGGTTCTCTCCTGGCGATCCTCTCAAAGTCAAGCAAATGAGATAGCACAGTGTTGGGTGGCACAGGCAAAAGCCCTCACTCGCAACACAGTGCTAAACTCCCACGGTACACAATCAAAAAGACCCCCTAGGCTTCCCACGTCTCCGTTGCAATTGTGCTGGTTCAACCAACCTAGCACTCATAGGAAATCACAACTCGAGGAACCCTATCCCAGTCTAGCATTACCTAAACCAGCAGAAAACAGGAACATGAATAATCGCACACAGGGAAATGCATATACGAGTGCAACAAACATCAATCAATCCTATTCTAGTTAACCCTTCCAAAAATAGGCTATCTAACAGGCACTTATCTCGTGAGAACTCAAGCGATAATACTTTGGCTGACTAAATCTGCACCAAAGGGGTCATTGAGGTTATAAACAGGGACGAGAAGAGAAGAAGATAGGCTGTTCAGAGAGTAGAGAAAGTTCACATCAGTCGGAAGAATATGGATAGTTGCAAGGGATATGAGAAGTCGCTTTGCCTGATGAGTTCTGAAGCATGGTGGCAAAAACCTCTCTTTTTATACTCGGCCCTCTAGCGGCATATCTCAAACTACTTAAGGACCGCCCACTGGCAATCATGACGTCATATTCTCTTTCAATCTGGGATTGACAAAGAACTTCCCACGCGCTGAAAGGGAGGAAGGGAGGAGGAAGGAGGGAATTAGGCCTACCGGCCCGCGTGGCGTACTCACTAATCCCCCGCCACGTTACATAACCCTCTCTCTCATCATTGTATATAAGTCCCACACACAATACTTATAACTAATGATATAAAATAGAACTCGTTGACTTAGAAAAAAACAAAATACATAATGATAATACTTATAGTACAATGGTTCACATAAACTGAGTTAGGAAACTCTACACAGACTACAGCCAAAGTTCCTGCCCTGACGATCCTAGCGAGAGTGGGGCCTGACTGGGCGTTCTGTACAGCATGCTCATACTCGACATGCGTCACACCTCCCCCAAGATTTTACTTGCTCAACCCTGAGCTAAAATCTGATATACAGAACCCCATCAAACCCCTCACACCCAGCGACCGCATGGCACTAAAACAACGCTGAGTTTATCACTAAAACACATCTTATAAAAAAAAAATTCACATTTCATAACTCCTCCCAACAATAGTAAAAGACATAATATCATGCTCCCAGAGCGAGCTTACAGCAGCTCAGCCGTTTGATAGTTCGTGGACTACTCAAACCTTATAGGCTATGACAAACTTCTACAATTATCTTCATCAAAAAGAAAGAGTTTTTATATGATTTTTATATTTTAATATGTTTTTTTCCGGCTGCACTATAAGGGCAGCCTATTTTTCTTCTATACCAAACGCTCAACAATCCTGCTTTACGACCCAATACGCTGGGCTACAACCGCGAGCCAACAAGCACCAAGTGCAAAATACTACTCAAACTAAAGCAGGAGGCTACCCGTGTGTCAATTTACCCAGGATCATATACCCCTGAACGACCACATGCAACCTCGTTGTCACAACCGGCAATATGGCTTATGTCCAGGTTATATACCAATAACCTTAGTGACCACCTGGTCAGCCTCATACTCCGATTGTGAAACGGGTCCAAGATCTTGAGAGGGTAATGATCTGGGCAAACTACACCGACCGGACCATAGGCTGGAACATAGATCTCGAAATGCCCCAGCGCATCATTGTCCTTTTCACTTTCATTCATCAGGCTCTGACACGTTGCTGGTGCATTCTTAAGTCCGTAGGGCATAACATTGCACTGGTAGGTACTCCCGTCCACAACAAAACCACATACCTCTTTAGCGCGCTCGGACAAAGTTACACGCAACGACCACTCACGACATTCCTTATCCCTCAGATCCTTCGTCCACACGTAATCCAGCTCTGCTTGCACCATAGGCTGTCGAGCAGGATTTATACGGCAGGGAATTAAACTGAGCCTTGCACTATCTCCACGAACAACATGCCTTGTGCCCTCCCACAACCCAGCCGAGACCGCAGCTTCTAACCTGTAGTCTCCCTCCTTCTCCACCTTCGTCCCTAGAACAGCCAGGTCATGAGAGGGACAATCAGTACCACCCGTGCAGTCACTCCCACAGTTCATTATAGCTAAGGCTTCCCCGCCGATACCGTACATGCGCACCCCCACATTCCTTGTGACGACATCTGCCTGCGCAGCATCACCGCTTTTAGCGACATGGCCAGATACAGTCGGTCTGTGGTAGGGCTGTTGCATTAGACTAGAGCAGCATTGGGAGGCTATGTGACGACCGGGCACTGCGATACCACAGCCGACCCTACCAATCTGCTCAATGTCCTCCTTTTGACCACCACCCTTGGCAGCCATGGGTCGACCCTGACCTGGCAACCATGCCAAGGCCTCGTCGCCCACCTTAAACCACCGAAACAACGAGGCTAACGGTCTTTTAACAGTCACCTGACCTGCCTGCGGAACATCTCGCACCGCCCGAGTTGTGAGACTCAGGGGCTCGGCACGACCAGTGGGGTATGAACCGAGCTGGTGCTGGAGTGCTGCACACTGCTGCTCAGGCAGGTGCTCTAGCACTTCCACAGCCACCAGACTCGTGTCCCCCGCCCACTGCTTCGCCGAGACATGACAATCCCTACTCTCCTCCACCTGTGCCCTACTGCCCCCCTCTCCTTCTCCACCTTGGCCGCGGCAGACCAACGCAGGGACAGTAGGCTGCTCAGGTGGTTGCCTCACAAACTCCTCCAACAGGTTCACATGACATGCTTCCCCGTCCTCGTGTTTAATCTCGACAGCACCATTACCACACTTCTGAACTTCCGGATCCTCCAACTGCAGTTTACAAATATCTGAGGGAACCAACCTGTCTAGATGCTTCCGAAGCAACCCAAGTCCTTCCCCAATATCAAACTGAGCAACCCTTTTTTCTCTCCGTGTGCAACGTTGCTGCCCCGGAGTCTCTTCCGGCCCTACCTCCTCACTAACTGTGACAGGTCCTGGGGCCTCTCCAGACTCCAACATAGGTGCCAATACTAAATCACCCAGGAGAGCCGCCGAGTCAAAACTCTTAAAACCAACTCCAGCTTTAGCCTCCTCCTGTTGATCGTTCCTCTGCTGGTCTGAAGACGGAGGACTAGGCTGTGACACTTTATCTGCCCGAGCTCGGGTGACAACACACGCCATGGGTTGTGTCTGGCACCGCTCGACCCACTCTTGTTCTCCCCCACTCACGTCGGCCGGCCTCTCGGCAACGACTAAGGGTAGAACCTCAGAAGCGGGCATTGCAAAGTCGTTGCCGAGAAGAAGGTCGACGCCCTCCACTGGCAGTTTCTCCACAATCCCAACATCCAATTCACGTGCCACACCATCCACCTCCAACTCCAACCGCACCAGCGGGTATGACCGAGTTGCATTAATACCCTGCACCACTACCACCCGAGCCGCATTTATAGGGTAGCCAGTCAAATTGTTCATCAGAGTCTGGGAAGCACCTGTATCACGCAAGACCTCTACTCCATGCTTGCGCCCCGCCCACATCACGCAACCCCGTCCTCTATGGTCGCAAAAAACATCCTGAGCAGGGTTCGAGCCTCTCAGGTGTTTCTGCATTGGCTGTGCCTCAGCCTCTGACGAACTGCCCCGGGCAAACTCAGAAGACTTCGGAGACACACCAATGTTGCAGGCCAAAGACACAGCTGCTGTAGGTGGTTTGCTAGGACAGACTCTTGCAAAGTGCCCCTTTTCATGACAAAGATAACACTCCAACTCCCCTCTGGGCTTCCCTTGGTACTGGGAAGGGCCCGGCCCCTTCTTAAATGGGACGGTGTTAGTCTTGTGGTCAGTCTTGGTATCATAGCTCTTGTACTTGTTTGCATAATGTATATCACTAACTCGGGGGGGTGGGGTGTCACGCCCCTTGTTACCTGCCTCACTACGCTGGGCAGACCCGCACCCATGAATTAATGATAGCCGGAGGTCAGCCATCTCAGCTGCCTCCTGTAGAGTTTTAGGGTTCTTTTCTTTAATAGTTAAAGTCATATCTGCACCAGTACACTTATAAAACTGCTCGAGCAGAAACAGCTCAGTCAACTGTTCGGCCGTCTCAGCTTTCTCAGAACGTGTCCAGTTAGCAAGTGCATCTTTTAAGTCCCGGGCATGTTCAAGAAAGGTCGCCTCCCTAGTCTTCGTAACACCCCGAAACTTCAATCGATATGTTTCTGGTTGCAACTCGTATGCCCGTAGGACAGCTCTCTTCAATACTGGGTAGTCAATGCAAGACTCTAAAGGCAGTGCATCATAAGCCTTCAGACCCTTACCCGTAAGTCTTGAGGAGACTAGAGCTGCCCACTTCTCTTCAGGCCAATTATGCTCCCTACACTTCTTCTCAAAACGATTAAAAAATTCTGTGACTTCAGTTTCACTAAATGCCGGCACCAATTTGACTAAGTGGGACAAGGACTGTTCTCTTACTTGGCCCTCACGGCCCATCCGAATCCCTGTCGACTCTGCACGAGTCTTATCTAAATCTATTTGAGCACAATATTTCTCTGAGTCGTACCTAAGCTCAGCCTCATGCCTCCTGGTCTCATTCTCCGCCTCAATCTCATGCTGCTTCTCCTGCTTCCTAGCCTCAATCTCATGCTTCCTAGTCTCAGCCTCAATCTCATACTTCCTAGACTCAATTTTAGCAAGCTCAAGTCTAAATATCATCTCAGGAGACAGGCCGGAAGAGGGAGCTGCCACTACTGAAGGAGGGGGGGCAAGAACTGGGGAACCACCATACGCACCGCCCGAGGGCACTCCAATCTTCCAATGCTCATCCCTCTGTGGGAGAGTGCTAACCTCCGGCAACTGAGTGGACGGCACTGTGGGAGTCGAGTGAGAGGGGATCTGGGGAGGAACCCCCCCAAACGCCCTCTCCTCCGAAACCCCATGTCGCCCACGCAACACCCAGGAAATCAGCTCCCCCTTGGACATCCCTCCTACATTGGATAGACCCAAAACCTTGGCTATCAGGTGCAAGCCATAAACATTCACCCCAGTCAGCCTCTCCTTCGTCACATGGTACTGCTTACTCACAAAAAGTCTAGCATCCTCCTCACTAGTTACTAACGGCACCTCCTCAAATAGCATCTCTCGCTCCTCGTCAATACTAGGGCCCGACATACTGAAGTTCACAAAAAATTCTCGAGACAAAAGTGTTAAACTCCCTTATGTAAGCACTAATTACTAAATTAACTGGAGTCTCTTAAATGCTCTCCTAATTGCCTTACAAAAAAAAAATATTCTTCAATATGTACGCTAAAGTACGAACAAACAAATGTTGTACAACTCTGCAAAAAATTATACTGTTCACAAAATCCTAAGCAAGGTCGCCATTTGTTACGACCGGGCACTCGGGTACACTAGGGCTCTTACACAGGACTCGAGTATGGCTCGCTGCCACAACGGAAACACACGATCCCAACCCCAGAGTACTGCCAGCCGAACAAAAAACGCCACTACCCTCCAGAGTTCTATCTGCTATAACGGGGTACACAAGAACTCGGCACTAGCGTTTCACACAACAGACTAATAACTAGACGGGAGTTATCTAGTCTGGTCAACAATCAAACAAAGAAGAAAGTACTACAACACTAAAGAATAGTGTTGGCCGAAGCCGAAGTAATCCACCCTTGAACTAAGAACTTAAGAAGTCCTCCACCCTCTACTTCGGATCGGCACTATTACGTTACGTTAAACAATAGTCCTCGAGCATCAAGCAAGGAATCTTCTGATAAGTTAGATGCTTCTCGAATACTCATAAGAAGTAAGTATCGGATTTTGAACAGCAATTTAATGAATAACTCACTGGTAATTAAAGGCTTTAAATTGACATAAGAAGAATTATAAGAATAAGCAATAGGATATGGCAAACATTAAGAAGAAGTACTCCGACAATGCACTGGCAATAGCCTACTAAGATTGTGCTCGTGGGCCACTAATCTCTGAAGTAGCTAAGCGTGCCACACATGAAATCAATAGTGCTTAAACAATAATATACATAAGGAGAAGCTTCAATACTATACTGTATCTGCTGGTCGAGCAAAGTCTAGCTGGGATATCTAAGGTTAAGAGACAATGGCTGAGCAAGCGGCTCGTAGCCTAGCGAGGTCCTTAAGACTGTGCGGCCAAATTACGGTAATTGACGGGATGCTCTCTTGAGAGATCCAGATCACTAGTATCTGGTTCTCTCCTGGCGATCCTCTCAAAGTCAAGCAAATGAGATAGCACAGTGTTGGGTGGCACAGGCAAAAGCCCTCACTCGCAACACAGTGCTAAACTCCCACGGTACACAATCAAAAAGACCCCCTAGGCTTCCCACGTCTCCGTTGCAATTGTGCTGGTTCAACCAACCTAGCACTCATAGGAAATCACAACTCGAGGAACCCTATCCCAGTCTAGCATTACCTAAACCAGCAGAAAACAGGAACATGAATAATCGCACACAGGGAAATGCATATACGAGTGCAACAAACATCAATCAATCCTATTCTAGTTAACCCTTCCAAAAATAGGCTATCTAACAGGCACTTATCTCGTGAGAACTCAAGCGATAATACTTTGGCTGACTAAATCTGCGCCAAAGGGGTCATTGAGGTTATAAACAGGGACGAGAAGAGAAGAAGATAGGCTGTTCAGAGAGTAGAGAAAGTTCACATCAGTCGGAAGAATATGGATAGTTGCAAGGGATATGAGAAGTCGCTTTGCCTGATGAGTTCTGAAGCATGGTGGCAAAAACCTCTCTTTTTATACTCGGCCCTCTAGCGGCATATCTCAAACTACTTAAGGACCGCCCACTGGCAATCATGACGTCATATTCTCTTTCAATCTGGGATTGACAAAGAACTTCCCACGCGCTGAAAGGGAGGAAGGGAGGAGGAAGGAGGGAATTAGGCCTACCGGCCCGCGTGGCGTACTCACTAATCCCCCGCCACGTTACATAACCCTCTCTCTCATCATTGTATATAAGTCCCACACACAATACTTATAACAAATGATATAAAATAGAACTCGTTGACTTAGAAGAAAACAAAATACATAATGATAATACTTATAGTACAACGGTTCACATAAACTGAGTTAGGAAACTCTACACAGACTACAGCCAAAGTTCCTGCCCTGACGATCCTAGCGAGAGTGGGGCCTGACTGGGCGTTCTGTACAGCATGCTCATACTCGACATGCGTCACATTATGATAGCTAGAATAAACTGCCAAATCGCGTCACGATCTTCAAAGAATTAAGTTATCATATATTTTACCTCCACACCTTACCTAATCTTATCGTTAACTTAATATCCCAATAAGTCTGATATTAAGGGCGGATGGGCTTATTTATTTCCTCATATATATACAGTATATATACAGTATATATATATATATACCGGTATATATATATATTATATATATATATATATATATATATATATATATATATATATATATATATATATATATACCGGTATATATATATATATATATATATATAATATACCGGTATATATATATATATATATATATATATATATATATATATATATACTGTATATATACATACCGGTATATATATATATATATATATATATATATATATATATATATATATATATATATATATATATATATATATTATATACCGGTATATAATATACTGTATATATACATACCGGTATATATATATATATTTATATATATACTGTATATACGGTATATATATATATATATATATATATATATATTATATATATATATTAGTGTGTCCCGTTTTCAGGGATACATTATTTTTTGACTGCTCCCTGGTCTCATGTGGTGCCTATGGTTGAAAAACAGAGGTGTGTAAAGCGGCAGGGCTGAACAAGTGTTTTTCTGACTACACAAGCCACTTACAGTTGATTTATTTTTTTTTTTTTCTTGGCTTCATTTGGGTCTAGATTATACAAGAAAATTAGGGAGCAAGTGTATATGTAATGTATAATGAGTCTGTGACAAGGACAAAGTTACACGTTTGACGAAAAATCTCAAAATCTTAAAATGTAATGCAGCCTCCTACAGTAGTATTCAAATATACTTATGAAACCTATACAAACTTGCATATGCAAAAATCCAGAGTATCTACATGGTCAGCTGCTCTAACAGGGAGTATTCAGACTAGATTATCACTTAGTACTTATTTATGGGACACCCAGCAGAAATATTTTAAATACATTTAACTGCTATTAAAAACCACCCAGGAGGCTGAAGTCAAGGTTCATTACACTTTTTTTTTTTTATGTGGAGGGTTCCCCAGTAGGCATATTTATACCACAATCCTAGAGTAAGTTAGGTGGTTTTCTTCCTCTTAGCTCCAGTCTTGGATCCTTTGGGCCGTCCACCCTTACGTTTCTGCTCCATGGCCAGGAATAAATCCTGTCCGAGTTCCTCATCTTGACTCCCAGCAATAAAATTCTGAACCAGCTTGACATTCCTTTCTGCTGCATCATTTACAACAGGTAAGATGGTGACAAATGCATTGAAGTATTTGAAAGGAGTCATCAGGTTCCACAAGTTGGTGGGCAGACACAGCCACTCCATCTTTTCTTTATCAAAGTTCAGTATGTTGAAGATCAATCTTGAACATGATTTCACAAAGTTGGAGAGACTGGGCCGGTCTCCTTCAATTTCAATTATGTCAGATATTTGAATCTTTTCATATTTTGTACCCACATCAGTGTTAGGATCAATGTCCAAGATCTTGTCGGCAATGTCCCTCTTCTCACCATCTGGTACTCCAGCATCCAGTGGGCTAAATGGTATCAGAGTTGGGTGAAGATACCAGGGATGGTTTGCCATACTGGTCAAGCACTTCTTGGCTATGTCAGGCCTGAAGGTTTTGTATCTCTTCATATCCCAGATGGCCTCCAGGTCCAGTCTTGGGGAGCAAGCAGTGAGGGAGGGAGTCAGGAACCATTTAGCATAATAAAGAGCAATGAACTCTGACATAGCATCAACTTCTTGGTGGCTGCAGTTGATAGAATAGTTGTCAGTTGGCTGAGAATTTTCAGCTTCAGATAGTAGATTGCCTGTGCCATTAATCTTGCATGATGCACTGGGCCAGGCTGCCTAATCTTCAGCTCAACATCATCAGGAGATGAGTAAAACTTGACAAGCTCTGCAAGCTCAATGTAGTCCCCTCTGGGTAGCTGATCTTCCGCCAAAATTTTTGAAACAAGATCCAGAGCTTCTTTAGCAGCTTTGTCAAGCTTGTCATTCTGTCCATATTGAAATTTGCAGAGTTTTGACTGGTCAAACTCAATGTTAGGAAACTCGCTCAACAGCGTCTTGAACAGGGGATGATCTGGGCCAGAGGTTGGTCTGAAAATCTTTGATACATTCTTGATATGACATTCATAGATGTGATGTCTACATGCCAGGTGCAACACAGGTCCCTCAAGGTATTCATTGAGTCTAGTACACACTCCTTTTTACTTTCCTGTGTTTGATGCTGTTGTATCAAATACTAATCCTTTGATTTCATTCTTCATCCATAAGATTCCAAAACTTCTATTATCTTCTCAGTCTGACATTCTCCAGTGGAATTTATACAGGGTGGTATTCCCAGCAAAGTATCTTCTCCTTCACAATTTACACTTACAGCTAAGCGGTCCCTAAGCGGTCCCTTGTTAGTTTCTTGCCTGTTGTGTACTCTTTACTATCTTTCCATCAAATTGAAGTATCATGATTGACCCCTGCTTACTTTTGACCGATTCTCTAACACCCTCTGCAGTTTCTTTGACAACTTTCTTGCCAATTCTGTGCACATTTGATTTGGACATTCCTTTACCAGAAATACCAGTTGTACCAGCGACCTGACTAAGAATTTCAGATTGTGCTCTCACACTTACATGTTTCATTTTTGAGAGTAGCAGTCTCTTGAACAACAGCACCCTTGGATGTTGATGGCTTACTCCTTACTCCTCCCCCCCCCCCCACTGTGACCAGCCAATAGGAATCCAGCCCCCCCCCCCCCTACCTGTGACCAGCCTTTCTCCTCATCCCCTGGGGCCCTCAGCCCCTCGTTCCCCCCCCCCCCCCCATTCTCCATATCCCCTCCTATACTTGCTCAACATTATTTACCGGCAACACCAACACCAACCAACTCCTCCCACCAATTAAAGTAAGCAATGTATCTAATATTTTATGCTAGGTGTCCCATAAATAAGTATTAAGTGATATTCTAGTCTGAATACTCCCTGTCTGCCAATAGCACCCCAGTTATTCATCCGGGGGATATCGCATTTCTTCTATCACCGAATTCGGATTTAAGTCTTGATCAAAGTGTAATTGCTTGTAATTTCACATTGTAAAGGAAGTATAAGAAATAAAGAAGATATTATAATCTTTACCGATACTCTCCACTCTCCCCCCCCCCCACCCCCCACCCCCCTCCCCTTCCCAGACTTGCTAAAACAAATCATATCTATTTTAAACAAAAATAATAATAATAATAATCCCACCCAGACCTCCACGTGCATGACTGTGTTATATATGTACGTCATGTACAGTCGGCCTAATAAGTCATGTCTCGGCACCAAGTATGTTTTGATCCATAATTGGTATCAACCATATATATAACTTGATTTATTCGTTTCGAGTGAGATCTATAACCATGTTCCTACACTTATCCACCCTATTCAACATCTGACAGACATTGATACAGCACTGACCGAGCTAAACGTAATGGCAGCTGGGACATGACTTATTAGCGCGTAATGTACAGTTGCCCAAATAAGTTCTGTTCATCGTCGTGATTTTATGCAAGGTCTATATGTATGAGAGTAAAGTCATTCGAATTAATTGCGAAATAAATTGGTAACAAATTTCCGGCCGAAGGCCGATTCATCCAAAATTGCAGGCTCTCTTTCGCTCGCAAGGAAATAATCGACACCTAAATGGCATGAAAGGTCTTGATATTGATAAAGAAATGGGACGAAAGGTCTTATAATCGACAAACTAATGGGGCCAACGTCTTAAAATTTCAAAACTAATGAGGCTAAACATGAGGGAGAAGGGAGACCAGAAAAAATCAACCGTACCCCCTTGTTTTATATATATATATATATATATATATATATATATATATATATATATATAATTATATCAGTAATAATGAATTATTGTCAATATAATTATGCATTAAATAACTATTATATTATATACCGAACAAGGGCAATCAAGGCTAATATCCTTACATTGCTGAAGCACACACACACCAACACACACACACCAACACAACACACCAACCACACACACACCAACACAACACACCAACACACACACACCAACACAACACACCAACACAACACACCAACACAACACACCAACACAACACACCAACACAACACACCAACACAACACATACACACACACCAACACACACACCAACACAACACACCAACACAACACATACACACACACACAACACAACACATACACACACACCAACACAACACAACACACCAACACAACACATACACACACACCAACACAACACACCAACACAACACACCAACACAACACATACACACACACCAACACAACACATACACACACACCAACACAACACATACACACACACACACACCAACACAACACATACACACACACCAACACAACACATACACACACACACACACCAACACAACACATACACACACACCAACACAACACATACACACTCACCAACACAACACATACACACACACACACACACCAACACAACACATACACACACACCAACACAACACATACACACACACCAACACAACACACCAACACAACACATACACACACACCAACACAACACATACACACACCAACACAACACATACACACACACACACCAACACAACACATACACACACACCAACACAACACATACACACACACACACCAACACAACACATACACACACACCAACACAACACATACACACACACCAACACAACACATACACACACACACACCAACACAACACACACACACACACCAACACAACACATACACACACACCAACACAACACATACACACAACACAACACATACACACACACCAACACAACACATACACACACACCAACACAACACACCAACAAAACACATACACACATACACCAACACAACACATACCGGGTACACACACACCAACACAACACATACACACACACCAACACAACACATACACACACACACCAACACAACACATACACACACACCAACACAAGGGGGGAGGGGAGGTGTGGTGGAGTGGTCTTGCCACTGGCCTGGTAATCCAAAGGTCCCGGTTCAAATCCCGATGTATCAATGGGAAGATATTATTGGGATGGAATTTGTGCTGTACCTAGTATCAGTGCATTACCACGAAGCCCACCGAAACGTCAATAAAATACCCTCATTGTTCCCTGATTACATAGCACTGTATGAATATTCCCATATTCAAAATATGCTATAGGGGTGCAATGCCTGGTGAGTTATCTGCTCAACAGGTGGCGTTGTGTGTGTGTAAGTGTGAGAGTCCGAGTGTAGAGGGTGAGACAGTGAAGCACGGGAACGAGATGGCTTCAGAGATGGGGTCGTTTCGGGCCATGAGTGAGCACCGTGCCTCATGTGAAGGCAAGATGGCAGGTGCTCATTGTACTCTACGTGCTTCACATGTCTCACTCCCTAGACTGGAACAAGACCTCACGGGCTTCACTGTTCATTGTAAAGCGGTGAATGTTAAGGCTCTCAGCCTATGCCCGAGAGGAAGTAAGTTGGAATATAGAAAAAAAAAAAAAAAAAAAAACACATACACAACACATACACACACACACCAACACAACACATACACACACACACCAACACAACACATACACGCACACAACACATACACACACACACCAACACAACACATACACACACACCAACACAACACATACACACACACACCAACACAACACATACACACACACCAACACAACACATACACACACACACCAACACAACACATACACACACACAACACATACACACACACACACACACCAACACAACACATATACATACACCAACACAACACATACACACACACCAACACAACACATACACACACACCAACAGAACACATACACACACACCAACACACCAACACAACACATACACACACACACCAACACAACACATACACACACACCAACACAACACATACACACACACAACACAACACACCAACACACACCAACACAACACATACATACACACACACAACACATACACACCAACACAACACATACACACACACACCAACACAACACATACACACACACACCAACACAACACATACACACACACCAACACAACACATACACACACACCAACACAACACATACACACACACCAACACAACACATACACACACACACCAACACAACACATACACACATACACCAACACAACACATACACACACACACCAACACAACACATACACACACACCAACACAACACATACACACCAACACAACACATACACACACACCAACACACCACATACACACACACACCAACACAGCCCGTAGCCTAGTAGGTAGAGCTCTCGTCTCACACACGAGGGGTCGGGGGTTCAATCCCCGGCCGGGCGGAGACAAATTGGGCTTGTCTCCTTTCATGTGTTAGCCTCAGTTCACCTAGCTGTAAATAGGTACCTGGAATAAGTGGACGACGTTGTGACGTCCCATCTGGGGTTGGCAAAAATGGTACAAGGCGAGATGGGTATCATATGGTTCACCTAAGCTGATGGCAACCTAAGCCTTCGGGCGAGACGGTACCGTCTATAGTGAGAATGGTACCATACAGATCCACCCTAAGCCTTCGTTTCCGATGTCGCCAATTGGCTAAATACAGACTACACACACATCCACAGCCATTCCAACAGTACATAAAACACTTAACATGCATTTCACGCAATACATTCCCAGTTAAGGAGGCGCGATAATAATGAGCTTAGCTCGCATTGCGTGGATTCCCATTGACGAACAAGTAACTGAGTAACACAACACATACACACACACACACACCAATGCAACATACATACACGTTGTCTTACACACTCTCTCTCACACACGCACACGCACACACACACACACACACCAACAACACACAGCCCGTAGCCTAGTAGGTAGAGCTCTCGTCTCACACACGAGGGGTCGGGGGTTCAATCCCCGGCCGGGCGGAGACAAATTGGGCTTGTCTCCTTTCATGTGTTAGCCTCAGTTCACCTAGCTGTAAATAGGTACCTGGAATAAGTGGACGACGTTGTGACGTCCCATCTGGGGTTGGCAAAAATGGTACAAGGCGAGATGGGTATCATATGGTTCACCTAAGCTGATGGCTACCTAAGCCTTCGGGCGAGACGGTACCGTCTATAGTGAGAATAGTACCATACAGATCCACCCTAAGCCTTCGTTTCCGATGTCGCCAATTGGCTAAAATACAGACTACACACATCCACAGCCATTCCAACAGCATGCATTTCACGCAATACATTCCCAGTTAAGGAGGCGCGATAATAATGAGCTTAGCTCGCATTGCGTGGATTCCCCTTGACGAACAAGTAACTGAGTAACTGAGTAACAACACAACACACACACACACACACACACACACACACACACCAACAACAACAGAACACATACACACACACACACAACAATGCAACACACGTACACGTTGTCTTACACTCTCTCTCACACACACACACACACACACACACAACACATACACACACACAACAATGCAACATACAGACACGTTGTCTTAAACTCTCTCTCTCTCTCTCTCTCTCTCTCTCTCTCACACACACACACACACACAACGATGCAACACACATACACGTTGTCTTACACACTCTCTCTCTCTCTCTCACACACACACACACACACAACACAACACAACACAACACACACACACAACAACAACAACACACACACACACACACACAACAACAACAACACAACACACACACACAACAATGCAACACACAGACACGTTGTCTTACTCTCTCTCTCTCTCACACACACACACACACACACACACCAACACAACACAACACAACACAACACAACACACACACACACACACACACACACACACACACACCAACAACAACACAACACAACACAACACAACACACACACACAACAATGCAACATACAGACACGTTGTCTTACACTCTCTCTCTCTCTCACACACACACACACACCAACAACAACACAACACAACACAACACACACACACACACACACACACACACACACCACCAACAACAACACAACACAACACACACACACACACACACACACACACAGCGTGGATTCCCCTTGACGAACAAGTAACTGAGTAACACACACACAGCAACAACACACACACTTGTGTATCACACACACCATATAATCACTTGTAAACGAAGTAACCGATACGATATATTGAACATGAACACCCAGATTATATATTTAGTAATATTTATTTGGCATTGGGGTTTACCGGGGAGATTTCCACCTGAGGGATTTTTTTCTTGACCCCTTGCCTCCTCATGTTTAGCCCCATTGGTTTTGGCATTTTAAGACGTTTGCCCCATTAGTTTGGCGATTTTGATAACTTTCGCCCCATTTGTCAATTTTAAGACCTTTCGTGCCATTTAGGTTTCGATTTTTTCCTGGCGAGCGATAGCGAGCCTGTTGTTTAAGAGGAACCGGCCTTTGGCCGGGAAATGTTTCTACCGAAAAATGTACAAATTTATCTTGAAAGGGGGTCTAGGGGGTGTAATTTTAAGCTTGATGGAGGTCTAGAGAACGAACTGAAAACCTCCCCTTAAATTAGGAAATTTGTCAGTAAATGGGAATCACACGAGAGGTTTCATCGTCCATTGTTGAAGGAATACGAGACAAATAACTAAACTAAAGCACAGTTATTTGTGTTGCCACTTTATCATTTATATAAAAAAAGATCATTTGAACTATAAGCCATAAATACATATAATTAACTTAACATAGCAATGTGTGTTTGGCCATTTATCACTGCCAAAGACATAATTTGAACTACGACCCATAATAATATATTTCCATATACAATAATAAAGTCTTTGAAGACTTAAGGGGAGGTTTTGAGTTTGTTCCCTAGACTTCAATCAAGCTAAAAATTACACTCCCTTGACCCTCTTTCAAGATAAATTTGTACATTTCTCGGTAGAAAAATTTCCCGGCCGAAGGCCGGTTCCATTTAAATTACAGGCTCGCTATCGCTCGCCAGGAAAAAATTGACACCTAAATGGCACAAAAGGTCTTAACATTTACAGAAATGGGGTGAAGCTTCTTAAAATCGCCAAATTAAAGGGGCAAACGTCTTAAAATTAAAAAAACAATGAGGCTAAACATGAGGGAGAAAGGGATCCAGACAAAAATCCCTCAAGTGGATATCGCCCCTTAAGGGGAGATCCTTCACTTTTTGTCAATTTTGTTATTTATTTATTATTTTTCTAGTTTCCTCGCTAGACCTCCATCAAGCTTAAAATGAAGCCCTCTAGACCCCCTTTCAAGATAAATTTGTACATTTTTCGGTAGAAAAATGTCCTGGCCGAAGGCCGATTCTTCTTAAATTACAGGCTCGCTATCACTCGCCAGGACAAAATTGAGACCTAATTGACAGGAAAGGTCTTAAAATTGACAGAAATGGGGCGAAAGTTCATAAAATCGCCAAACTAATGGGTCTAAAGATGAGGGAGAAGGTGGTCTAGAAAAAAGACTCGTCTCCCCTAAAATGAATACGCAAAGGAACAGCAGAACATTCATTTCAAATACCATTGTTCTTGACCATTTGATCACTTCCACAGACAAAACATAACTTGGACTACAAACCATAATTTTTACCTTTACATAATATAAAATAATGTATGTATGTATGTATGTTTGTATGTATGTATGTATGTATGTATGCATGTATGTATGTATATGTATGTATGTATGTATGTGTGCATGTATGTATGTTACTCACTCACTTGTTCGTCAAGGGGAATCCACGCAATGCGAGCTAAGCTCATTATTATCGCGCCTCCTTAACTGGGAATGTATTGCGTGACATGCATGTTAAGTGTTTATGTATCGTTGGAATGGCTGTGAATGTGTGTGTAGTCTGTATTTAGCCAATTGGCGACATCGGAAACGAAGGCTTAGGGTGGATCTGTACGGTACCATTCTCACTACGGTACCAGTCTCACCCGAAGGCTTAGGTTGACCAGTAGCTTAGGTTGACCAGTACGATACCCATCTCACCAACCCCAGATGGGACGTCACAACTTCGTCCACTTATACCAGGTTCCTATTTATACTGCTAGGTGAACAGAGGCTACACCGTTAAGAGACTTGCCCAAATGTCTCTTCCCCGCCCGGGTCTCGAACTCGGGACCTTCTGGTTGTGAGCCAGACGCGCTATCCGTTACGCCACGGGGAGTGATGTTTCGTTCCTTTAGTTTGGAGATTTTAAGACATTTCACCCCATTAACTTGGCGATAATAATAAGACGCTTCACCGCATTCAGGTGTCAACTTTTTCTGACGAGCCTGTAACTTTGACGAAATCGGCAGGGACATTTGTGTATCGAAAAATTTACAAACTTAGATTGAAGGGGGTCTGGGTGGGCATTTTTAAGTCTTAAGGGGAGATTTCCACTTGAGGGACTTTTTTCTTGACCCCTTTCTCCCTCATGGCTAGCCCCATTGCTTTCGAGATTTTAAGACCTTTGCCCCATTAGTTTGGTGATTTTAAGAATTTCCGTCCCATTCTGTCAATTTTTAAACCTTTCGTGCCATTTAGGTGTCGATTTTATCCTGGCGAGCGATAGCAAGCCTGTAATTTAAGAGTAACCGGCCTTCGGCCGGGACATTTTTCTACCGAAAAATGTACAAATTTATCTTGAAAGGGGGTCAAGGGGGTGACATTTTAAGATTGCTGAAGGAGTAGGAAACAAACTAAAAACCTCCCCTTAAGAAAGTCTGGGAAGGCGTTCTTGTTAGCCTAGGGGACAAACTCAAATACAGTGCTTGGAAATGGCCAAAGCAAGCAAAATCCTTAATAGTAATTATACAGTATATCCTAACACCCCCACACACCAGTGATAACCCCTACCCCCACACACCAGTGATAACCCCTAACACCCCCACACACCAGTGATAACCCCTAACACCCCCACACACCAGTGATAACCCCTAACACCCCCACACACCAGTGATAACCCCTAACACCCCCACACACCAGTGATAACCCCTAACACCCCCACACACCAGTGATAACCCCTAACACCCCACACACCAGTGATAACCCCTAACACCCCCACACACCAGTGATAACCCCTAACACCCCACACACCAGTGATAACCCCTAACACCCCACACACCAGTGATAACCCCTAACACCCCCACACACCAGTGATAACCCCTAACACCCCCACACACCAGTGATAACCCCTAACACCCCCACACACCAGTGATAACCCCTAACACCCCCACACACCAGTGATAACCCCTAACACCCCCACACACCAGTGATAACCCCTAACACCCCCACACACCAGTGATAACCCTAAGATCACCCCCACACACCAGTGATAACCCCTAACACCCCACACACCAGTGATAACCCCTAACACCCCCACACACCAGTGATAACCCCTAACACCCCCACACACCAGTGATAACCCCTAACACCCCACACACCAGTGATAACCCCTAACACCCCCACACACCAGTGATAACCCCTAACACCCCCACACACCAGTGATAACCCCTAACACCCCACACACCAGTGATAACCCCTAACACCCCCACACCAGTGATAACCCCTAACACCCCCACACACCAGTGATAACCCCTAACACCCCCACACACCAGTGATAACCCCTAACACCCCCACACACCAGTGATAACCCCTAACTAACACCCCCACACACCAGTGATAACCCCTAACACCCCACACACCAGTGATAACCCCTAACACCCCCACACACCAGTGATAACCCCTAACACCCCCACACACCAGTGATAACCCCTAACACCCCACACACCAGTGATAACCCCTAACACCCCCACACACCAGTGATAACCCCTAACACCCCACACACCAGTGATAACCCCTAACACCCCACACACCAGTGATAACCCCTAACACCCCACACACCAGTGATAACCCCTAACACACCCCACACACCAGTGATAACCCCTAACACCCCCACACACCAGTGATAACCCCTAACACCCCACACACCAGTGATAACCCCTAACACCCCACACACCAGTGATAACCCCTAACACCCCACACACCAGTGATAACCCCTAACACCCCCACACACCAGTGATAACCCCTAACACCCCACACACCAGTGATAACCCTAACACCCCACACACCAGTGATAACCCCTAACACCCCACACCAGTGATAACCCCTAACACCCCCACACACCAGTGATAACCCCTAACACCCCACACACCAGTGATAACCCCTAACACCCCCACACACCAGTGATAACCCCTAACACCCCACACACCAGTGATAACCCCTAACACCCCCACACACCAGTGATAACCCCTAACACCCCACACACCAGTGATAACCCCTAACACCCCACACACCAGTGATAACCCCTAACACCCCACACACCAGTGATAACCCCTAACACCCCACACACCAGTGATAACCCCTAACACCCCACACACCAGTGATAACCCCTAACACCCCCACACACCAGTGATAACCCCTAACACCCCACACACCAGTGATAACCCCTAACACCCCACACACCAGTGATAACCCCTAACACCCCACACACCAGTGATAACCCCTAACACCCCACACACCAGTGATAACCCCTAACACCCCACACACCAGTGATAACCCCTAACACCCCACACACCAGTGATAACCCCTAACACCCCACACACCAGTGATAACCCCTAACACCCCCACACACCAGTGATAACCCCTAACACCCCCACACACCAGTGATAACCCCTAACACCCCACACACCAGTGATAACCCCTAACACCCCACACACCAGTGATAACCCCTAACACCCCACACACCAGTGATAACCCCTAACACCCCACACACCAGTGATAACCCCTAACACCCCACACACCAGTGATAACCAGACGAGCAACACGCGGCGGCAGATGAATCGCTTAAACTATACAAAAAACAATAATTTATCTTAGAGTCTTAAGTAGGTACATTGTACAATAACAGATAACAGCAATGCATACACGTGTATGTCTTGGTTGGTCATATATATATATAATATATACTGTATATATATACCCGGGTATATATATATATACAAGTATATATATATATATATATATATATATATATATATATATATATATATATATATATACCCGGGTATATATATATATACAAGTATATAT
>JBAKBP010027564.1:0-29920 GCA_037953745.1 Lithodes maja | reverse complement strand
GTGGAGGCTACCCCTTTGTTTCTCTCACTCATTGGATTGTATCAATGTTTTCCCATTCAGCCACCTGTTTTCCTGCACCACCAGTATTCGAGAATGGATAATAAGTCGTAGGCGTGTGCATAAACCTTTAACCGTCCTGGTGGTGTAATGGTTAAGGTGGCAAAAATATGTGTGTGATAACCCGGGTTCGAATCCCGGTGGATCATATATACTTTAATTAATTTCATTGGGGGTGTGGTGGTGAGATTAATAAAAAATAATATTAAGATATATATCCCCATCCAGGTGTCGATATCTACGTGGCGAGCGACAACGAGCCAGCATATTCGAATATTTTTAGACAGCTGGCTATATTTGTAAAAAATGTCAAACGAAGCTGAATTACTTCATACAATGCTAGCTCGGTATTGCTCGTCAACAATTTGTTTACACCTAGATAGACTTCTTAAAACACTTGGCTGAATGGGGCCGAATGGATAAAATCCCGAAACGGAGAGTAATGTGTATTCTCCCCTTAAAGAAGCTTCTAAAACTCATAGCAATTATAATTAATTAATATTTCGGAGATAGTAATGTGAGGAATGTGTTGGTGGACGAAGCGAGGGGGCGGAGCTTACAGTAGGAGACGACGTAGGAGAATGAGGGGGAGAGGGATGAGAAACCATACAGAGGGGGTGATTGGGGAAGAAGGGGGGGGGGGGCAACAGTGTTACCAAAACAAATCAGGACTCCTTGTAAGTTGGGTGTCCAGGAAATTATTGACGGCGACAGTACATGAAGGAAAAAAAGGCTTAGCTGTCAGTCGTAAGTCGGGTGAGAGCGTCGATGAAGATATGAAGAGTTGTTGTTGACTATTGTAGGCACAAAAGCACAGCTAACGAAAGTGTACTGATTCGGATGAAATCTATGTGAGCTCTGCCGGCTGTCTCCCAGCACGGCCACCAGCAGAACGCTGCCGGCTCCAGGAAAAATATTGTACCGATATGATATAATACGATTGTCTAAGGTACTAATATATATATGGTAATCTACATGTATCCTACAATGACCCCATAAATATTATGATATAACATAATAGGTCTTTAATATAATATACCCTAACTTAGGGTAATCACGGTATGATATTTTTCCACCATCTGATCTACTGTGCCAGACGACATGACATTACTAACTTAAACACTTGGGAATAACCGTTATATGCCAACTATCGTGATTTCCACGATACACTCTCCCCCCCCACAAAAGAACCTGAACCCCACCTTAACCTACAGATGCCCAGAACTATCCTTTGACGCCACATGTAGATGGCGCCGTTTGCAGCACGTCTAGGACGAGTCCCGATCCGAGGTTGATCACCACTCAATAGTGGCGGATCAGCCTGTATAGAATCCTCGGATCCAGCAGTATCAGGCGGAGCATTGGATTGTGATGTAGAGTCAAGCTCCAAGGCGTATAAACGTGCGATAGGACGAACAGTGCTCCCATTGGCAGTCCGTAACAGCGCTACATGCTCCACTGAGTCACCCCCCTTGTACACTTCTAGCACACGACCCAACTTCCAGTACATGCGAGGACCTTCGTCATGGATCAGAACCACATCACCATCCGAGGGTGCCGAAGGTTTACCTGTGGGTCGAGAATTCCTTTCTCTCAGAGATAGTAGATACTCGTGAACCTACCTTTTTCTAAAATCGTCGATAATATTAGAGATGTACTGGTACCGCCGGGATACAGCCGCTTCAGTATACAAAGAAGGATCCTCTAGCTCCACAAGTGACTGAAAATCTGATGGAAATCCAGTCAATGGTCGACCATAGAATAAGTGCACTGGCATCAGTGGCAGTGGTTCTTGTAGGTCGGTGTAAACATAAGTAAGTGGGCGGTCATTAACAACTGCTTCTATCTCAGTGAGGACTGTCATCAACTCACTTTTCGTCAATAAAGCACGGCCTACTACGGCTCTAAGTCCTGATTTGACTATACCTACACCCCGTTCCCACATTCCACCAAACCAAGGTGCCTTCACTGGGATGAACCTCCAATCGCACTTTCTTTCTCCCATAAAAGCAATGACCATTGGATCATCGCTCAAATCCTTGAGGTATCTAGATGCTTGAGTAAACGTGGGAGCATTGTCACTCGGCACAAGTTGAGGGAACGATCTACGGGCACAAAACCTCCTAAATGCCAGCATGAATTCTTCACAAGACATATTGTCACATAATTCGAGGTGCACCGCTCGAGACGTTGCACAAGTAAACAATAAGATATAGACCTTTTCATGTTCTCTCGTCTTTAACGGTCCAGTGTAGTCCAACCCCATTGATTGAAAGGGTTCTACATGCTTCACGCGGCATTCTGGTAAAGGCGGAACTGGTCCAGTCACATAAGGTTTACCTTTCAGTCTTTGGCATATCACACATTTCTTCACTATATGTCGAGCTACTTGTCGAATCCTTGGGATCCACCATCGGAGACGCAAATTCGATATAATATGATGGACACCATAGTGTTTAACTTGTTCATGTGTGCGTTTTACCAACAAATATGTGACATGATGATGTGCTGGCATAAGGATGGGATTGTTCGTGTAGTCCTTTACACCCGACCACTTCAGGCGTTCCTCACACCTGATGAGGTCACTATCCAGGTGTAACTTCAGTTGACGCACTAAGTTAGGCATTTTCATCATGTCAGAGCTTCTTAAAGATTCTAATTCTTGAAAAAAGGTGTCTGCTTGAACCAATTTTATCATTGTTACTTCAGCTGCTTTAAATTCATCAACGTTGATGATGTGACCCATATTGCAGTGTGTGCATTCTACTTTACTTTTGGTGTTGGATATAAATCGCAGCAAGCAGGCTACCACCCTGACTAATTTATTGTAGTCACCGACCCTTTCCCACTCAACTTTCGGACTCGGTGTGTCTTTCGGTTGGGTTGAGACTGTCACTGTTTCCAATGGCAGAAGTCCCCCCCCCCTACCAGCTTCCCATTCCGTCTATTCTTTCTCATGGAGCAGCCACGATGGACCATGCCACCATAATTCGGACTTTACTATCTGGGTTGCTGTAACTCCCCTAGTTATAAGATCACTGGGGTTATCCTTTGTATTAACATAGTGGTAAGCGACATCTGATAGTAGGGACTGAATTTCATCAACCCTATTTCGCACATACACGGGCAGAGACTTTTTGCTATGAACCCAGTTCAGTGCTATTTGACTATCACACCATACGTGAACGGCAATTATGCTTAGTTCCTTCTCGTATGCTGTGTGTACATAAGACACCAGACGTCCTAGAAGCAGCATGGCAGTCAATTCCATTTTGGGGATAGTTACCCTTTTTACCGTTGCTACTTTAGCCCGGGCGGTAACCAAATATGCCCCAAATGAAGTAACGACATAGATAGCAACCCCGTATGCAGTGGCACTGGCATCACAGAATGCGTGCAAAGTAACATCGCCGAATGCTGCCACTTTACGAGGTAACTGTATAGTACACAGGATGTCATACTCTTTTAACAACGATACACCTTGATTGTTTAGATCTACAGGTAAGTTATCATCCCATCCTATGTTATGTCTCCAAACCACCTGCATCAGAATCCGAGCTCTTATTGTAACGGGTAATGCTAAACCCAAGTGATCAAACAATCGCGAAACTTTGCTCAACAGGCTGCTTTTTGTATGCGTCTGCACCTGCTAAGTAAAAGAACTTGTTTGAAAGGTTAGTGTGTCTTGGTTTGGTTGCCATTTCATCCCCAAATATCTGGTCTCTTCCTGGTCATGAGACGCCGTCCCGTCCATCTGAATAATACACTGCAGAGATTCACTATTAGTAACCCACTCGCGGAGGTGTAGGTGTGCCTCTGTAAATAACCTACGGGCTTGTGTGACGCCTGCAGCTTAGCAGAACGCCACGTGGGCTCAGCCACTCGCTTGGCCACTCGCTAACACTCGCCAGGGCAATGAATTTGGCTACAGTCTATCTACAATGTTGTACTTTCTTTCTTGTGAATCGTCATGTCACAGGCAGTATAGAAGTGGTCTTTATTTTCGTCTGTGACAATGCATTATATTTTATATCATCAGTTATAAGTTTAATGTGTAAGGATGAATGATACAGCTAGAGAGTGAGAGTGAGTAAGTATAGGAGGCAGATGGTACTGGGCGCAGTAACACACGTTGTCTCGGTGACGTCATTCCAAAGCCGAGCCCTCTGAGTGGCTGGCCGCCCTGCCGCCCTCCTGCCGCAGCAGAAAGTAGTGCCCCCGCACTCCTTGCTGTCCTTGTGCCTTCCTCGCTCAGAGCTTGCTTGACCAGCATACCCTTCACATCTCCCTTGCCACCTGTACCCAACTTCCACCTATAGAACACTTTCTCTCTCTCTCAACTTCTTATCTCTTATGCTTCTAATCTATTTAATATCATAACTCCCCTTTGGTTCTGCAAGATTTCATATATCGGCCATCGTATTATATGCTGAAGCTTTCAGATATTTCATGTTTAGTTGGGCATTTTGGAAGGGTTAACATTTTGCCTGTAGAGGTTCGACACACTCACGGTGTCTCCCTATCTATTTCTTGGTTGTCTGCTGGGCTATTAATGCTAGACTGGGGTGAGGCTACTGGTGTTGTGATTTCCGATGTGTACCAGGTTTTGTTGAACTTGTACAATTGCAACGGATACGTGGGAAGCCTAGATTGTCTTTCTAACTGTGTACCTTGTGAGTTTAGCACAGTGTTGTGAGTGAAGGCTTTTGCCTCTGCCACCCAGCACTGTGCTAACTCGTTTTGCTTTGACTATTGAGGGTCGCCAGGAGAGAACCAGATACTAGCGATCTGGATCTCTCAAGAGAGCACTCAGTCATTTAACGTAATTTGGCCGCACAGTCTTAAGGACCTCGCTAGGCTACGAGCCGCTTGCTCAGCCATAGTTTCCTAGCCTACGACATCCCAGCTAGACTTTATTCGCCTAGCAGACACCCGATTAGGATTATAAGCTCTTATCTTTAGGTTATGTATGCAGTATTTTATTCACGTTGATTGTAAGCCTTGGTTGTTGTTGAGTTGCACAACCCGAGCAGGCTTTTGCGTTGCCTGAGGAAGTACTTCTTTTGTTGTTGGAGATAATACTATTGCGCATTTATCATTATTCCCGTGCCAGTTAACACTGTATGTCCCTACACTTTACAAAATACCCTCATTGTTCCCTGATTAAATAGCACTGTATGAATATTCTCATATTCAAAATATGCTACAGGGGGGCAATGCCTAGAGAGTTAATTGCTCAATAGGTGGCGTTCTGAGAGTGAGGGTCCGAGCCTGGGGAGTGAGACTGTGAAGCGCGGGGGCGAGGCAGCTTCAGAGATGGAGTTGGGTTCGAGCCGTGAGTAGGTGCTTCGCATGTCTCACTCCCTAGGCTGGAACAAGACCTCACGGGCCTCACTGTGTTCAGCGGTAGAGTGTAAAGGCTATCAGCCTATGCCCGAGAGGGAGTAGTTGGAATATAGAAAAAAAAAAAAAATTGTCATATCTTGTTTCTGCTTTATATAACAGTTCAAAATCCGATTCAATCATCTTAGCAGCATCAGGCTTTCTTCAGAAGATTCCTGTTCGATGCTTTAAGGACTTTCATTCACTTTCTTTAATATAGGAGTGACAGTTTATTATTGTTTAGAGTAACTTTAATTATACCTTCTTCTTGTTTGCATTAAATCATTCCAGTGATTTAATTAAGCTCTCTCTCTCTTTTTCCTTGTATACATTATTAACGTAATTGTATGTTGTTGTGATCAGGCTGTATCAGAGAGTATCAGCCTGTAGTAGTAGTGCATTTATACTGAGTTATAGGATACCCCGCTATCGCAGATTTAACTCTGGAGGGTATAGGTGTTTTTGTTCGCCGGCATTATAAGTTCGAGGGTTGGATCTAGTGTTACCGTTGTGGCTGTGTGCCTTTCTAGTCCAATGATTAAGAGCCCTTTTATACGAGCCCCGGTCGTAACAAATGGCGACCTTGCTTAGGATTTTGTGAACTTAGAGAAATATTGCAGGAGTGTTGTGGTCATTTGTTTTGGTTTAAAGGAATATAGTGGACACAGATTTTTTTTGGCAAGTAGTATAACACTTAAGAGTCTTCAAGCATTTTTGAGTGAATTTGTGCTACATAAGAGTTTAGGTGCTTTTTTTTTTTTATAAGCATTGAGAATTTTCGGTGGACACTATGTCGGACGACGGATCGGTGTACAGCGGGGACGCAGTACGGAAAGCAGACTCTGAGGGGCAGCAGCTGGGTTTACTAGAAGGCATTAAAGTAATAACTAGTGAGGAGGATGCCAGGACATTTTTAGAGATGACTATTACTGTTGACCGGGTGTCGGGGATTGATCGGTATGGTCTCCAGTGTTTGGCCACGGCCATGGGTCATGTGGGCACTAGCAGCATGATGAGAGGTGACCTGGTAGCCAGTGTGCTCGGCGGGGTGCGTGGGGCTTCGGGTGGAGCGGGAGCTGGGGCACCTTCGACCCAGCCCCCATTCCACTCGACTCATACCATGGCGCCCCCTCGGGCTCCGGAGGCGGGTACGTTCCCGCAGGCCGATAGTCGCTGGCGGCATGGTTTGCCCCTGGGTGGACCACTGGGTGGGTCTCCAATAGTTGCATCTCCTCCTCCTCAAGGTTTAACTCTAGATATGCTATTCCAGCTTGAGATGGCTAAGATTCAGGAGAGAAGGGCCATCCGTGAGGCTGAGCTCGAGCAACAGCAGCGAGAGGCGGAGTCTGAGGTGAGAAAGGTCATACGTGAGGCTGAGCTTCAGGCCGAGTCTATGAAGTACTGTGCAGACATAGATCTTGAGAAGTCTCGGGTGGTGTCGACAGGGCAGTGTCTCGGTTCTGGGAATCGAGGTCTTGATCAGTCTTTGTCGCACCTTCTTAAGTTAGTCCCTGTGTTTGACGAGTCGGGTGTCACTGAATTTTGTTATGCGTTTTGAGAAGAAGTGCCGGGAGCACCAATGGCCCAAGGTTAAGTTGGCAGCCCTTGTGTCCTCTAGGTTGATTGGCAAGGGACTCAGGGCCTATGATGCGTTGCCCTTGGAGTCTTGCGTCAATTATGAGGTATTGAAGGAGGCTGTCCTGCGGGCATGTGAGTTACAACCAGAGACGTACAGATTGAAGTTCCGGGGTGCAACGAAGGGTCGTGAGTGCACCTTTCTTGAGCATGCCCGGGATCTGTCCGATGCATTTAGAAACTGGCTGCATTCTGAGAAGGCATCGACGTTCGAGGGGTTGAAACAGCTGATGCTTCTAGAACAATTTTTCAAGTGCACGGGCAGCGACCTGACGTTGAATCTTAAAGAAAAACCCCGAAAACTCTGCAAGAGGCAGCTGAGATGGCTGACCTTAGAATGTCACTGATTCGTGGGTGCGGGTCTGCACAACGGAACGATGCAGGTAACAAGGGGCGCAACACTCCACCCCCCCGAGTCAGTGATACAACATATAACGAGAGTAAGAGCAATAATACCAATTCTGACTATAAACCTAATGCCGTCCCGTTTAAGAGAGGTCAGTGCCCTTCCCCACCTCAGGGGAAGTCCAAGGGTGAAGTAGAGTGTTTTCATTGTCACGAGAAGGGGCATTTTGCACGATCCTGTCCTAGCAAGCTACCTACAGCAGTTGTGTCTTTGGCTCGCAACATTGAGGTGTCCCCGAAGTCGTCTGAGTTTGCCCGGGGTATAACGTCAGAGGCTGGGACACAGCCAGTGGAGAAGAATCCAGAAGGCTCGAACCCTGTCCGCGATGTCTTTTAAGACCATCGAGGGCGCGGCTGCGTGAGTTGGGCTGGTTGCAAGCATGAAGTAGAGTTGTTTCGTGATACGGGTGCTTCCCAGACTTTGAAGAAGAACTTTACTGGTAGACCAATAAACGCGGCACGGGTGGTTGTGGTGCAAGGTATCAATGCTACAAGGTCATACCTGTTGGTCAGGATGGAACTGGAGGTAGATGGTGTGACACGAGAATTGGATGTTGGAATTGTGGAGAACTTGCCTGTTGGGGGCGTCGACCTCCTTCTCGGCAACAAATTTGCGGTGCCTACTTCTGAGGTTTCACCCTTAGTCGTTGCCGAGAAGCCGGCCGACGTGAGTAGGGAGGAACAGGAGTGGGTAGAGAAGGGTCAAGTACAACCTATGGCGTGCATTGTTACGAGATCTCTTGCATCGAAGTGTCACAGCCTATTCCTCAGTCTTCAGACCAGCGGAGGAACGGTCGGAAGGAGCAAGCTAAAGTTGGGAGTTTTGCGAGTTTTGCTCCAGCGGTTCTTCTTGGCGACTTAGTACTTGACCGAGAGGTGAGCTCCGGAGTGGCCCCAGAACCTGTCACCCCTAGTGGCATGGTTGGGCGTGATGGCACTCCGCGACTTAGTAGTTCCCAGAAGGAGGAGAGTTGTGGGAACGGGACTATTGAACACGAGGAGGGTGAAACATGTCATGTGAACCTGTCGGAGGAGTTTGTGAGGCAACCACCTGAGCAGCCTACTGTCCCTGCGTTGGTCTGCAGTGGCCAAGGTGGAGAAGGAGAGGGGGCAGTGGGGCCCAGGTGGAGGAGAATTGGGATTGTCATGCCTCGGCGGAGCAGTGGGCGGGGGACACGAGTCTGGTGGCTGTGGAAGCGCTAGAGCACCTGCCTGAGCAGCATGTGCAGTGCTCCAGCACCAGCTCGGTTCATACCCCACTGGTCGTGCCGAGCACCCGAGCCTCACAACTCATGCGGTGCAAGATGTTCCGCGGGCAGGTCACTTGAATGGTTGCAGCCCGTTAGCCTCGTTGTGTCGGTGGTTCAAGGTGGGCGACGAGGCTTTGGCATGGTTGTCGGGTCAGGGTCGACCCATGGCTGCCAAGGGTGGTAGTCAGAACCAGGACTTTGAGCAGAATGGTGAGGTCGGCTGTGGTATCGCAGTGCCCGGTCGTCGCATAGCCTCCCAATGCTGCTCTAGTCGAGTGCAACAGCCCTACCATAGACCGACTGTATCTGGCCATGTCGCTGAAGGCGATGATGCTGCGCAGGCAGATGTAGTTGTAAGGAATGCGGGGGTGCGCATGGACGGTATCGGCGGGGAAGCCGATAATATACTATAATAATGAAGCAATAATGAACTATGGGAGTGACTGCACAGGTGGTACTGATTGTCCCTCTCATGACCTGGCTGTTCTAGGGACGAAGGTGGAGAAGGAGGGAGACTACAGGTTAGAAGCTGCGGTTCTCGGCTGGGTTGTGGGAGGGCACTAGGATTGCTGTTCTGCGAGATAAGTTGTTTACTAGGCTATGGAAGTACATTCGCATGTTTGTTCATTCTCCAGGCCTGATGTACGGGGTAGAATCCGACTTGGAGGCTGGAGACAGTGCCAGGCAGTTGTTTACTAGGCTATGGCAGTACTTTCGCATGTTTGTTCATTCTCCAGGCTTGATGTACGGGGTAGAATCCGACATGGAGGCTGGAGACAGTGCAAGGTTCAAATTGGCTCCCTACCGTATAAATCCTGCTCGACAGCCTGTGGTGCAAGCAGAGCTGGATTACGTGTTGACGAAGGGTCTGAGGGATAAGGAATGTTGTGAGTGGTCGTTGCCTGTAACTTTGCAACCTGTGTTAAGTGGCAAGATCAGTGTGTGTGTTAATTGCAAGAGTGGGTGTGAATTATCCCTGACAGACGCCTATACCGTATAGGCGCCTATACCGTATATGGTTGACGACACCATAGACCGCATCGGGGCTGCATCGCCTATCACGAAGGTAGAACTAGTGAAAGGCTTTTGGCAGGTCCCGTTGCCGGAGAGAGCGAAGAGAAGTGCCAGTCTTCTGATGAACTGGGCAGGTTATCAGTGCCAGGTGTTGTGTTGCTGCCGGAACACAAGTTGGATGTGTGGCATGCTGAGGGCACTGATAATGTTGTGGCTGATTGTGTGTCACGGGAGGGTGGCAGGAGAGCCCTCGCCGTTCAGTCAGTGTATGTCGAGAGTTGAGAAAAATCAGGCTGCCCCTATAGAGCAGCCATCAAAAATTACATTAAAAAGAAAAATCACACAAAAACTCTTTCTTTGTCTTTCCACCGTCCTGGTGGTGTAATGGTTAAGGTGGCAAAAATATGTGTGTGATAACCCGGGTTCGAATCCCGGTGGATCATATATACTTTAATTAATTTCTTGGGGGTGTGGTGGTGAGATTAATAAAAATAATATTTTAATAGTTTAATTTTTTAAGTATGTTATAGCTGAAGTTCTGAGTTGAACCTGTACTTCTCTCAGAAGGCTGGGCTAGTAGAAGCTCACTCTAGGAGCATAGCAGTATGATTTAAGTTATTGTGTTGGGAGGGGTTGTAATTTTTTTTTGATGAGAACTGAGCTTTGCCTTTCTTTGTCGCGAAGTGGTTAGGAGTGGCGAGTCTTATCAGGGTTCTGCTTGTCAGATATAGAGCTCATGGTTGAGCGTCTAAAATCTTGGGTGGGGTGTGACGCCTGCAGCTTAGCAGAACGCCATGTGGGCTCAGCCACTCGCTTGGCCACTCGCTAACACTCGCCAGGGCAATGAATTTGGCTACAGTCTATCTACAATGTTGTACTTTCTTTCTTGTGAATCGTCATGTCACAGGCAGTATAAAAGTGGTCTTTATTTTCGTCTGTGACAATGCATTATATTTTATATCATCAGTTATATGTTTAATGTGTAAGGATGAATGATACAGCTAGAGAGTGAGAGTGAGTGAGTATAGGAGGTAGATGGTAGTGGGCGCAGTAACACACGTTGTCTCGGTGACATCATTCCAAGGCCGAGCTCTCCGAGTGGCTGGCCGCCCTGCCGCCCTCCTGCCGCAGCAGAAAGTAGTGCCCCCGCACTCCTTGCTGTCCTTGTGCCTTCCTCGCTCAGAGCTTGCTTGACCAGCATACCCTTCACATCTCCTTGCCACCTGTCCCCAACTTCCACCTATAGAACACTTTCTCTCTCTCTCAACTTCTTATCTCTTATGCTTCTAATCTATTTAATATCATAACTCCCCTTTGGTTCTGCAAGATTTCATATATCGGCCATCGTATTATATGCTGAAGCTCTCAGATATTTCATGTTTAGTTAGGCATTTTGGAAGGGTTAACATTTTGCCTGTAGAGGTTCGACACACTCACGGTGTCTCCCTACCTATTTCTTGGTTGTCTGCTGGGCTATTTAATGCTAGGATGGGGTGAGGCTACTGGTGTTGTGATTTCCGATGTGTACCAGGTTTGTTGAACTTGTACAATCGCAACGGATACGTGGGAAGCCTAGGTTGTCTTTCTGACTGTGTACCTTGTGAGTTTAGCACTGTGTTGTGAGTGAGGGCTTTTGCCTCTGCCACCCAGCACTGTGCTAACTCGTTTAGCTTTGACTATTGAGGGTCGCCAGGAGAGAACCAGATACTAGCGATCTGGATCTCTCAGGAGAGCACCCCATCATTTAGCGTAATTTGGCCGCACAGTCTTAAGGACCTCGCTAGGCTACGAGCCGCTTGCTCAGCCATAGTTTCCTAGCCTACGACATCCCAGCTAGACTTTATTCGCCTAGCAGACACCCGATCAGGATTATAAGCTCTTATCTTTAGGTTATGTATGCAGTATTTTACTCACGTTGATTGTAAGCCTTGGTTGTTGTTGAGTTGCACAACCCGAGCAGGCTTTTGCGTTGCCTGAGGAAGTACTTCTTTTGTTGTTGGAGATAATACTATTGCGCATTTATCGTTATTCCCATGCCAGTTAACACTGTATGTCCCTACACTTGTCATATCTTGTTCCTGCTTTATATAACAGTTCAAAATCCGAATCGATCATCAGACTTTCTTCAGAAGATTCCTGTTCGATGCTTTACGGACTTTCATTCACTTTCTTTAATATAGGAGTGACAGTTTATTATTGTTTAGAGTAACTTTAATTATACCTTCTTCTTGTTTGCATTAAATCATTCCAGTGATTTAATTAACCTCTGAAGTGCGCACGGGGGTAATTGAAAACCTCCCCCTGTGCTGACGTATTTGAGGTGTTTCCGTCACTAAAATATTCATTGTACCATTAATAGCATTAATAATTATCCATATGCACCTATTATGGGTTGATTATAAAGGTATTAACCTGAAACAACAATAAAACGAGTGAAAACAGCGTTTGGATGGTCAAAATCGGAGATATAGCCCGCGAGTTGTATAATGTATGGGTGAGGCAAGCTACCTTCCCGCCAATTTTCCCCAAGGCCACTGCGACACAGTCGATGGATACTCTCTCTCTCTCTCTTGCACTCGATTGCCATCAGTGATGACAACACCCTGCTTGCAACTCGCTAATGTTAGCACGAAAATATACCTCAGAATAAGGGAATAATAGGGAAAATAGGTGATAACTGAGGGATAGGAGGAAAGTGGGGAAGGAGGGGAGGTAGAGGACTGAGATTTTGCATGGCCCAGGGGCCAAACAAAAATAAAAAAATAAAAAAATAAAATTTTTTTTTTTTTTTTTTCGATGTCAAAGGTTGATTTTTAATTTTACTTACTCAGGAGAGTCTTCCCGCAGTCCGCCGGGGGAACTCTTAAGAGTCTTCCGGCAGCTCCCGGGTTAAGCTCTCTATCTTTTTCCTTGTATACATTATTAACGTAATTGTATGTTGTTGTGATCAGGCTGTATCATAGAGTATCAGCCTGTAGTAGTAGTAGTGCATTTATACCGAGTTATAGGATACCCCGCTATCGCAGATTTAACTCTGGAGGGTATAGGTGTTTTTGTTCGCCGGCATTATAAGTTCGAGGGATGGATCTAGTGTTACCGTTGTGGCTGTGTGCCTTTCTAGTCCAATGATTAAGTGCCCTTGTTTTATACGAGCCCCGGTTGTAACACTTGCCAGTAGGTTTGTAGCAGATCATCCTGATCATCGTCTAGACCCCTGCAAATTATCTATATACACACTAAAAGCGAACTGTCCCAGCCTAAACCTTAGTAGTTGTTGTGCCAAATCGGACACTAGTGATGGTCCTGTCAAAAGGCAATCATTTAGGCTGGGATTATTACCTTGACGGGCCGAGCAGTCTTAGACCACCCTTATTGGCGTGGGGACGCTGTCCTTTCGTACCCCATGATGGGCCAAATAGTGGACTCTCCCCCTTCTCACCGGCTCCTGGACATCAACAAGCTCAATAAACCCTCGGTCCACGTAACTGCGAAATACGTCGTCGTACGCGTTGCAAATGCTCGGCTCGCTAGCCAACTTCCGCTGTAGTGCGCGCAGGCAACCCAACGCCAAACCGTAGTTGGTGGGCAGGCTTATCTCTTCCGACCTCCAAGGTAAACTAATTTCATATTGCTTTTCTGCGGCACAATAGCTCACAGAGTCCTCAAACTTTCTAATCGCGATTTCCGAGTCACAGTCATTCTCCATAGGATTTATACCTATGTGATCCAATTTCCACAACCGTTCCAGGTCGAACTCGGCAGTTACTTTAGGGTCACTAGGTTTGGTTTCATTATCCACCAACTCTTCTGCCGCGGTTACATTCACCAGCAGTATAGAAACCGTGTCGACCAGGACATTTGATTGGGTTGTATGTACCTTTCCGCTCATACAATAGCCAAATTTAGTGGGGATTAGTATTACTCCACTCATCCTCTTAAACCCTGGGTATACTAAATCATAATAATAATCAACACCGAACAGAATGTGCACCTCTGATAGATCTCTCACGGGGTCTGACAGATGAATACCTTTGTGGCGCAGGACTTGTTCTACCTTCATCACCCCCAGACTTATATTCCGGTAGAGTGTCTACTACGATACATTTCATGACGTATCTTTGCCTACGGTAGATATAAGAAACCTCTGCTACCTCATATTCCTGTTTGTCGGTAACTCCTGTAAAGCCCTGCAATCATAGAGTCTCAGCCCCCACGATACTATGCTTTAATCCCTTTAAAACGGACCTCTTAATAAAAGATCGTTGGGACCCTTGATCTAGAAGTACCCGACAAACAGTATCACTGTTACTACTCTCCATGGGCATCTTTATAGTGAGTAAAGTAGTGGTGTCCTTCACGCTACCCAGTGTCAATGTTGTAGTACCCTCTGACTTATTATCCTTTCCCTTGTCAACTGCAGGACACAACTTATCAAAGTGATGTCCTTTACAGTGACGGCAAGGTCTTAAATAGCTGACAGTGCATTGTCCTTGTTTGCCATGATCTTTACCCAGACAACCTACACATAGCTTTAACCTTTTAGCTTGTGCAATTTTGGCTTCACTTGTCTGGTATTTCCCACAAAAACTCCACTTATGCTTATCGCTGTTACATAGTTTACATACAGCTTGTGGTTTCTTGTGTGAAGCTTCCTTTTTTCCCTTGGTGCCCACTGTCATGCTAACTGTCCCCCTCAGATCTAATGATTCACCCCCTCATGACTGACTTAAGGATCCTCCACTGTTCAATTGCAAAATGCTAATTTCTTTACTGAATGAGGTTTTAAACTCACCCAGGTCAAATGACCTAACCTTATCCAGTATTGCTTCTGTCTAAGAATAATCACTATCATCTCATTTGAGGTCAGCCCTAAAGTCTCCAAAGATCGAGTGTGACACTCCATTTCGGCCCTAAATTTGGCTAACTCTTCTACCTTATATCTAGGTTCTGCCAATTTCATTAAGGCAACGACATGGGCCACCTTTAGTTGGTCTCGATCACCATATGTAGATTCTAGTAACTGCACTGCCTCTACATAACTCTCCACCACTACTGCGAAACCTTCTATTAAGTGAAAAGCCTCCCCTTCTGATTGACCCTTAAGATAATGAAACTTCCTTACTTTATCCAAATCTGAATCATGTACGGTAGACTTAAACACGTCCCAGAACGCCAACCATTCTGTCAAGTGCCCCCCAAACTTCGGCAAGTTCAGCTTGGGGAGATTCTCTGAGCGCCGTGGGTCCGTGCATCTGGCAGCGTTATGCTCACCCTCCTGTTTACCCGCGAGAGCTCGCTGTATCATACGCCGCGCCCGAAACACAGTTTCGTCATACACAGAGCGGTTTTCACATTCGGTTGTTATCTCCTCTTCCCCACTCAAACTTGCCAATATTGTTTCGCTAAGAGCACTTATACGATCATAGGTATTTTGGATGTTGTCCAATCTAGCTCCCAGGTCCTCAAGAGCCGCGGCAGTGGTGAAGGTTTCCATGTCAGATATGAGCCTATTCATAACCCCCCTTTTTCCAGCTCTCTGGTTCTTGAAAGCCTTATCTGTCATTTTCCCTAACGGTTATTATGGTCCTATAATATTGGCTAAATACTCAACGAAATAATGAATAACCGTCAAGTTATTATGATACAGACTAGCCTAGGATGGGAAACACTGAGTAGCAAACTTATGTGACTAAAATTAGGGATACATTACAGTACTCCCAAATTCATCCGGCAACACTCAATACTTAACCCTTTCACGCTCCTATGAGGCAGAAGTCGCCAGATTAGCAATAATAAATAGAGCTCTCTCACTTTTACAATTACCTCTCCAAAATCAGTCTCCTGCCCACAGCCAACTCAAAGACAATTGCAGAGGTTGAAGCAACCAAACTAAAGGCCTCCAAATACCCCCGATGGTAACAAAGGCTCCAAAGCATCCCTAATAGGCTCAAATCTGTGCCAAGAATGTGAGAGGGTCAATAGGTCAACAATCAAACAAATGAGAGAAAAAAAAATAAAATAAAATAAGTCGGTCAGTGGTCTGATGTCTGAAAGAAAACATTATTGAGGAAAGGTGATAGGAGGGATGCATGATTGCGGCAGGCGGAGAGACACTACCCCGGCGTCACGCTCCAGCCAACGCTTAGTCAATCCTGCTAGCTTGTTATATAGTTGCTGGTTCGCGTCTAGGTCGAGATGGACACCGTCCCTGTCTAGGTCTCTGATGTTTAGTGTCACGGACAAATAACGGTGGCGAATATCTGCGAGCCAGCACCTCAGGATGCGGTTGACTGAATTGTGGATTGCCTGATACTCGTCCGCACTGAGGCCCCGTACTTGTGTCCGGCTTTCTAATGACACTATCTTAGTGTCGCCCCCCGTTGCCTGCTCTAGGTCGAGTGCCACCCGCCTAATTTGGTCGGCTAATTCCCTAGGTTGAACGCCGGGGCAGATGTCATTTCCGCCTATGAATAGATATGTGAGTTGGAGTCGGAATAACGTCAGTCGTCCCCACTCGTCCGATGCACGTAGTCGATCAATGTTGGCCCCAGGGACCCCGAAGAATGAAAAAATTAAAGTCCGATCCCCCCGCCCCCGACGCCCGGTACTCAACAGGTCCTTTTTCTGCTTCCCGTAGGCGATTGACATATGAATGTCCAAAGACCGCAATACGGTCAGGTACCGGCGCCACGGCGGTAGGACGAAAATCAACTCCCACTCCACCTGGATCCCTGGACTTGCATGCCGGCTCGTTTCCCTTACTCATTACTTAATTTGTGGTCTTGCTTAGAAGTAAATTCCCAAGGTCTGGGCACCAATGTGATGAATGACAGGTAAAAGTTATAGAATTACGAGACTAAATCAAAGCTAAAGGTCAATCACATAAAAAGGGAATCAAATAATGTTGGGATTAATTTAACTCCTTCAGACACATATGACGCGATCGCGTCATATGGAACTTATAACCAAAAACTCATATGATGCGATCGCGTCATATGGACTTATCTCCATGGCTCTCCAATAAGTTTATGACGCGATTTTGCGTCATATGAGCTCAGTAAGTCTGATAAGTTAGCTTACGATAAAACTGTTGGTGGCAACCTCAGCCACCTCCGATAATTCTAACGGCCGCAGTATTGTTGTGAGTGTAGTGCGAGGCAGTGGCAATGATACTGGGGCTCCCACCTCCTTGGACTTACTGGGACTTAAAATGTCTGAAGGAGTTAACTTACCAATCAATCACACAGCACAGTAATGAGGTACGAAGCCGGTAAAAATGGTGGACAAGGTGACGGTTAGGCTAACTCAAGGGATAGGAGGAAGGCACCATATCTCATCCTTATTTAATGATAGATGGTTTTAATTAATCATGTACATGAAGGAAAAAAAGGCTTAGCTGTCAGTCGTAAGTCGGGTGAGAGCGTCCATGAAGATATGAAGAGTTGTTGTTGACTATTGTAGGCACTAAAGCACAGCTAACGAAAGTGTACTGACTCGGATGAAATCTACTTGAGCTCTGCCGGCTGTCTCCCAGCACGGCCACCAGCAGAACGCTGCCGGCTCCAGGAAAAATATCGTACCGATATGATATGATACGATTGTCTAAGGTACTAATATATTATATAGTAATCTACATATATCCTACAATGACCCCATAAATATTATGATATAACATAATAGGTCTTTAATATAATATACCCTAACTTAGGTGTGGGGAGGTGTGGCAGAGTGGTCTTGCCACTGGACTGGTAATCCAATGGACCCGGGTTCGAATCCCAATATGTCAATGGGAAGATATTATTGGGATGGAATTTGTGCTGTACCTAGTATCAGTGCATTACCACAGCACACCGAAATGCCAAATAAATACCCTCATTGTTCCCTGATTGAATAGCATTGTATGAATATTCCCATATTCACAAATATGCTACAGGGGGGCAATGCCTAGTGAGTTAATTGCTCAATAGGTGGCGTTCTGAGAGTGAGGGTCCGAGCCTGGGGGATGAGACTGTGAAGCACAGAGGCGAAGCTGCTTCAGAGGTGGAATTGCTTCGAGCCGTGAAGTTTCGCATGTCTCACTCCCTAGACTGGAGCAAGACCTCACGGGCCTCACCGTGTTCAGCGGTAGAGTGTAAAGGCTATCAGCCTATGCCCGAGAGGGAGTAGTTGGAATATAGAACAAAAAAAAAAAAAAAAAAACTTACGATAATCACGGTATGATATTTCTCCACCATCTGGTCTACCGTGCCAGACGACATGAAATTCCTAACTTAAACACCTAGGAATAACCGTTATAGCGTAACTGTCGTGATTTCCACGATATATTGCAATGTTTACACAGTGCAACAAGGTTAATAGCATGACATGCCATGGCTTATATGGGAGTACCGGTATGTGTTAAAATAGTTAGGCTACTACTATGGATGATGTCTGATGAATCACACACACACACACGCACAACGAAAACCTGTCCATTCACTGCAGTTTGGTAGTGTTTCTTTACATTCTTAATTATTTAATAGCTATCTGTGTTAATGTAGATACAGGAGGGAATAACAACCAATGGCATTTGTTTGTCATTTTCATTTCAGATGTTGTAGTATGAACCGTATCGTAGCATAACAACAGCACAATCATTTCACATGGCAGACTGAGTGAAGCATCTATTGGTTCGAAACGTGTGTTCGTACGTGTGCGGCCTTGTGATAGTTAAAGTTGGATGTCGTCCAGAATCAATACGCACCCAATGTCCGGGCCCTATCCAGGTGTCTCAGAAACTGCGGTTTCTGACTGTACAAACAACCTTCATGCAATTCAAAATTAAAAGAATTAAATAGTACTAAGTCGGGATCACTAAAATCACACGATAAAATATCTTTATGTTGATCTAACTCAATACTCTTACTACACAATAGCGCATTCACAAAAATTCCATGACTTCGCGGATGTGCTAATGAAGCAAAAGAAAAACATGTCTGTGGACACATTAATAGCTCAGTGTTCACAGTTCACAAATTGCATGTCGCATGACCTAGTTCATCACAGCTGGTTTGACGCTGGTTCAATATCTCTAGAGCGTTTGAGTAAACGTCGAGGTTTTGTAATATTAGTTAGCACTTTGCCAGACTTTGTGAAACCGATCGTTAGGAGGATTGAATTTCCGCCTACAATGTATTTCAATAAATTCACAAAGTAGTTGCGGAAAGCTTGTGATACGAGCGGTGTTACTACCGAACAAATTCAGTTTTCGTGTGCTCACGTTAGGAAATCCCTGTCCTTACCCGCTTCCCCAGCTCAATCTCTGCCGAAGTCGCAGAATCAACCTAAATCTTCCCAACCTGGTAAAAATTCCCAGGCTAGGTCTCCTCCCAAAAAACAGAAACCCCCACAGGTAGGTCAGATTAGACAGAGTTACAGCGCTCACACATGGAGTTATCAGTCACCCCGTTTCCCTGGAGGTGGCGGACCGAGAGCGCAGGCGCCTGGCGGTGGTGGGCCGAGACCACAGGTCTAGGGAGGAAACTAAGAAAATAATACAAAAACCAATAACAAGGCAAATAAATACGCCCATCCCCCATTAAAAGGCCCCAATGATTACCCCTTCCAATTGTGTAATCATTAGGCTATCATAGTGCAGTTGGGTATACGTACACTCACAATCCATGAAAGTTAGACCCCCTGGGTCGAGCTTCTGGTTAGGGCCGGAGATCTTAGAGGTCTTTCTTCACGCCAGGTCACAGTAGTTAAAGCTGGTTAGGGCCGGAGATCTTGGAGATCTTTCTGCACACCAGGTCACAATAGTTAAAGTGGCATTGCGAATAGAGCGAAGTGGTACTAAACATTATTAGGTTGGCAAAATGGGCCTGATGTATATTTTAGCAACATAATTATTTTCAAAATATGATTGATATAAAAATACAAAGTGAAGAAACAGATTTGATCCACACAATCTGCGAGCAACTACTCAATATTTGTATACGTTGTGTGTTAGTGTGTGCGTTGCTACCTAAACTACCATGACTTGCCGTGCAGAAACACCTCTTAGACCTTTGGCTCAAAATATATGCTCAACCCAGGGGGGCTTGCATTTATGGCTTGTGAGTTCACATGCTTAGATTAATATCCAGTATTTGAGAATGGATAATATATCATGAGCTTGTGCTTCAACCTTTAACTGTCTTGCTAGCGTAATGGTTAGTGCGCTGGATTTCGGTGTGAGTATCCTAATCCTAGGTTCGAATCCTGTGAGTACCACATGTATTCATTGATACAGTTGTTGATGCAGTTTTTACCACCATGCACTCCCTGTTGAATAGCTGGGTTAAGGTGGGTGCCCTGATGATCAGGGACTTCAGTGAACAGTTGCCACAGATTGCTAGACCACACCATCCACCACAGCACTGGCGTCAGAATTGAAATGCGTCATCGTACTTCCTAAAGGTTATCAAAGTGTGCTTATTGTCCATTATAATTGTAGAATGTAATGCGCAATTGTAACTAATACTGTCGTCTAATAATTTTAATTAAATTAATCTATAGCTCAATTTACGATGAATACATACACATAGTAGTCTATACCATATTTTCAACTTCCATATACAAAGTAAATGTCCCTCTCAAGATCGGATTTCGCATTTCTTTTTTGTTTTTTTGGCTATTATTAGACGATTTTATTCAGATTGCGAAGGGGATATGCAACTCAGAGGGTTGATTGAGATAGTCTTTACGCTTATAATTGCCACAGATCTTTCCTAAACTGTATAAAGTTGTATAATGATAGCCAGAATCAACTGTCAAAATGCGGCATAATCTACAAGGGGTTAAGAGGAGATGGGCCGTTTTTCTGGTCCTCTTTCTCCCTCATTTTTAGCCCCATTAATTTTTCGATTTTAAGACGTTTGACTCATTAGTTTGTCAATGTTTTCACCTTTCGCTCCATTTCTTTGTCAAAATTAAGACTTTTCGTGTCATTTAGGTGTCGATTTTTTCCTGGCGAGCAATAGCGAACCTGTAATTTTAAGATTAGGCTGGAAAAAATTTCTATCGAAAAATGTACAAATGTATCTTGAAAAGGGAGTCTAGGGAGTGTTTTTTAAAGCTTAATGGAGGTCTAGCGAGGAAACTAACAAATAAATGCATACCGTATATATTTGTTTTTCTTTTTTTCTATGTGAGTGAGGGAGGCAAAAGGCAGAACTGCCTGTAGCGAGTACGTCCCCCAGAGTTGAAAGAATGACAGGGCCAAAATCAAGGGACATTCGAGCCAAAATGCCTGGACACACAGTGTTTGAAGCAATTTAAGTTATAAGAAGAGAGAAAGACTGATTCTGGGAGAGAGTTCCAGAGCTCAGCTGTTGAAAAGAAGAAAGTCTGAGAGTAACGTTTCACTCTTGGGTTAGATAGTTGCACAGAGTATGGGTGGGATTATGTTGCTAGACGGGTACCATGTGCCCCACGTAGTGGAGGTGGTATACACTGAGAGAGCTCTGAGGAACACTGATTATTATTGTAGCGATAGGATAGCGAAAGAGTTACAACATTGCAGCGGAGAGAGAGAGATTGCAGAGAGTTGGTGAGTGGACGGAAGTTAATGATACGAAAAGCCTTCCTTTCTACTTTGTCTAGGAGTGCAATGTGAGAGGATCCTCTCCACACATGTGAACTATACTTAACACTAGGACGCACCGTGCCTCTGTACAGAGCAAGAACCTGTGCAGGGGTAAATAACCCTTGAGGTGGTTGAGCACACCCAGCTTCTGGGAGGCTGCCTTAGCAAGACTGGTAATATGGCCCTTCCAAGTGAGAGCAGAAGAAAAAGAAACACCAAGAATATTGAGAGAAGATGAAGGATTGATTTTTGTATTGTTGAAGAATAAGCAATAGTCCGCTGGGAGTTCCGGACGGGTAGATAGATGGAGAAATTGGGTTTTGGAAGCATTAACCTCTGGACTGCGGATCTACTCCTATAAGGTGTACCGGTGCGCTGCGGATCTCCTTATATAATCCAAGGCCTAAAAAAAAACATTTAAACCAGCCCAGTATCAATTGATATTTGTTTTCAATTTTTTTTTTTATTACTGCCCCATGGCCATGCCAAACATCACTCCTCCACATCCCCTCCTTTCCCCCCCCCCCCCCCCTCTTTAATTATCACCTATTCTCTCTGTTATTCCCTTTTTTCGTCGGTATATTTTCGTGCTATCAATAGCGATTCATAAGCAGGCTGTGCTTGTATGTGCTACACAGCGAATGAAAGAGAGAAAGATAGAGAACTACACGACAGTGTCTCTCCAGACGTCGTGAGGTGTGGATGTTGGTGAAGCTGGCTCCCCCTTTAGTTATGTAACTCTCGCATTCATTTCCCGATTTTGACCAGCCAAACACTGTTTCCACTTCTTCTATTGTTGTAACAGGTTAATATCTCCATAATCAACGTAAAATAGCCGCATATGGATAAGTATTAATGATATTTATGGTATGATGACGATTTGAGTGAAGGAATCTGTCTAAATACCTCCGCACAGGGAGGGGTGGCCACTACCCCACCTGTGCAGCTATGAGGTTAAAGGCAACAAGGTTTTCTCTGCCTCAATTGGAAATAGTAGTTAGATCAGAAGATAAGTGTTTGTCATTGAGGGATTGCTGGCTGGGGCATTCTGGAAAACTAATTGAGTAGTGTAAGGAAGTCGTCTGCATATGAATGGATGGGACTGGAGGTACAGTTGAGAAGATCATTTATGAAAATTAGAAAGAGAATAGGAGATAGGACTGAGCCCTGAGGAACACCGGAGTTGATAGGATGAGGAAGTGAGCGATGGCCGTCCACAACCGCAGCTATGGAACGGCCAGAAAGGAAACTAGAGACAAAGGCACAGATGGAGTGATAGAAACCGAAGGAGGGTAGTTTAGAAATTAAAGATTTATGCCAGACTCTATCGAAGGCCTTCGATATGTCTAGTCTATAGAAAAGGTCTCACCAAAGTCCTGGAAGGAGGATGGCCAAGAGTTAGTAGGATATGAAAAAAGATCACCAGTAGAGCGACCCTTGAGGAAGCCATATTGGCGATCTGAGAGTAGATTATGGGAAGAGAAATGCTTAAGAAATTTGGAAGCAGGAATAGTTTAACAAACTTTAGAGATACAAGAGATGAGAGCAATTGGACGATAGTTGGAGGGTTGAGAGTGGTCACCCTTCTTTGGGACAGGTAGAATAATAGCAAACTTCCAGAATGAAGGGAAAACGTATATGTAAATGATAGACTCCAAAAATTAACCACTGTCCCCTTCAGATGGCGACCACACAGTCCTCTATCCTTTTCTTCTCTTTTTCCTCCATTTTCTCTCTCCTTCCCTCCTCTCTCTCTCTCTCTCTCTCTGTCCTTCCCTCCTTCATTCTCTCTCTCTCCTTCCCTCCTTCATTCCCTCTATCTTCCACTATGCTATTTGAGAGACTCCCTTCCAGTAATTATCACATACCTTACTTGCATAATTAACACCTCAATAGTAACAGGATCTTTCCCTTCTGCATGGAAACACTCCATAGTCGTACCAGTCTTTAAATCTAGTAACGTGGATGAAGCCTCTAATTACCGTCCAATATCACTGTTGTCTATTCTCTCTAAGGTACTTGAACAAATTCTAGCATCACAACTGATGGACAACTTGGAAGGGAATTATGTCCTTATCAATACCCAGCATGGTTTTAGACGTAATCTATTTACTGAAACTGCCCTCCTTACTCTCACATCTAAATTATATGAAAACCTTGATAATAAGAAACTATCTCTGATTTCGCTCTGCGACCTATCCAAGGCATTTGACAGTGTGTGTCATAATATTTTACTTAATAAATGTATAAAGATTGGAGTAGATCCTTTCTGGTTCAACAGCTACTTGAGTATGAAAACTCAATCTGTCCGAATAGGTGATTTTATATCTGACAACCTGGAGATTTCCTATGGAGTACCTCAGGGATCCGTACTCGGTCCCATTTTGTTTACTATATATGTGAACGACCTTTCTCAAATAATAAACAATTGTCATGTTATGCAATATGCTGACGACACTCAATTGATTCACATGGGTAGAATCGATGATATAAATGACTTGGTTCACAGAAGCGAAGAAACCCTGGGTCGTATTAAAGAATACTTCAATATTAACAGTTTAATTTTAAACACAAAAAATACTCAATGTATGTTCATAGGCACGAGAGGAATAATGTCACGGATCCCACGAGGTAATTTCCTAGCAATTCATTAAATAACTTTGGTATTTATTTTGATAACAACATGATTTTTCACTCACACATTGATGAAATGAGTAAAAAGGTTTACGGTGTTCTTATGTAATCAGATATATCAACCGTATAAAAGATAATATTAGCAGAGACACAAGGATATTAGTAGTTCAGTCTCTTGCATTAAGTCTTATGAATTATGGTCTAATGATAAGGGGTGCAACAAACTCCTCACAAATGGAAAGGGCACAACAACTTCAAAACTTCGCTGCTAAGGTAGCAATTGGAGACTTTTCTAAATACGACCATGTAACTAACACCTTGTATTAGTGAACTAAGATGGCTAAAAATGAAACAAAAGTATAAGTACGACTTGGGTATTACAACTCATTCAATATTAACTAAAGGATTTTCCCAACTGGGAAATCCTGCCAACAGTAAGAGACATTTACAATGTCAATACGAGGCAAAAGCAGAACTTGCATGTTCCTAAAGCCAACACAAGTACCGGAGCTAAATCACTCAAAGTTGCTGGGCCAAAATTTTGGAATAGTCTCCCACCTTGCATATACAATACTATATCCACACACTCCTTTAGGTCGCAGTTGAAAGGTTATCTCCTGAATATCCAACATACTCATTAGCAGTACTACAATGCAAATAATTATAATAATAAATTAATAGATTTTTTAAAATTTAGTGTAGCTGTATAAACTATATATTGAATGTAAAGAATAACTATTGTATTAATGGAATAACATTTCTAATTCTGATTCTGATTCTCTCTCCTTCCCTCCTCTATTATCTCTCTCTCTCCTTCCTTCCTCCATGCTCTCTCTCTCTCCTTCCCTCTTCCATTCTCTCTCTCTCTCTCTCTCTCTCTCTCTCTCTCTCTCTCTCTCTCTCTCTCTCTCTCTCTCTCTCTCTCTCTCTCTCTCTCTCTCTCCTTCCCTCCTCCATTCCTTCTCTCTCTCTTTCCTTCCCTCCATTCCCTCTCTCTCTCTCTCCTTCCCTCCTCCATTGTGTCTCTCTCTCGCTCTCTCTCCATTCCATCTCTCTTTCCCTCCTCCACTCCCTCTCTCTCTCTTCCATTACAGTAAGGTTGTGAAGTGTTCGTAGAAGATTATTTGGGCTTAGTCTCTCTCTCTCTCTCTCTCTCTCTCTCTCTCTCTCTCTCTCTCTCTCTCTCTCTTTCTCTCTCTCTCTCTTCCGTTACAGTAAGGGAGGAAGTTGTGAAGTGTTCGTAGCAGATTATTTGGGCTTAATCTCTTTCTCTCTCTTCCGTTACAGTAAGGGATGCAAGTTGTGAAGTGTTCGTAGAAGATTATTTGGGCTTAGTCTCTCTCTCTCTCTCTCTCTCTCTCTCTCTCTCTCTCTCTCTCTCTCTCTCAAAGTCTCAAGACAGAGACTTTTTAGCCGAATATACGCTTCCTGGTTATACAATGTTTGAGAAAAGTCGGATCAATAGAAATGGAGGAGGAGTTCTGTTTTTTATAAAGGAAAGTCTTAATCCCGTCTTAATGTCAAAACCTCAAATTGCGAATATAGACATATCTTACGTACTATTAAATAATAAACGAGGAACTAAAATAACACTAGCTTTATTATACAGACCCCCATCTCAATCAGTGCAAACTGACAGTGAAATTTATGAACAAATTGCAGAAATAACTAACATACAAGATACCGTAATTCTTGGCGATTTCAACTTACCCGTGACTAAATGGGGCGATATTCTTACTTCACACTCTGGACACGACCTCTATGCTAACTTGCAAGAGAGTTCACTTTTTCAATTTGTACAATCTCCGACCCGTGGTAATAATGTGCTTGACCTTGTACTCGCAACAAAAGAAGAATTAATAGAGAATTTGAATGTTGGTGATGAATTCAGTAACAGCGACCATCGTACGATAACTTTCACTTTAAAGTTTACAAGTAACAAATCAAATAGCAGCATTGAGAAAGTCCCTAATTTCAAGAAAGCAAATTTTCATAAACTTAAATCAAAACTTAAAGAAACTGACTGGAGCTTTCTGACTAACAATAACGACATAAATACATCTTGGGAGTGTTTCACAACCACTTACCTTAAGGCAGTGCAAGACTGCATACCATCGAAAATACGGCGTCCAGGCCAAAATGATAAGCCCAAATGGTGGAATAAAATCCTCACAAAATGACGAAGAACGGGTGAAATTTGTAGAGCTACGACGCAAAGCCAAAAAGTTAATTAAGCAAAGTAAAAAGACCCTGGAGTTACATGTTGCGAATCAAAGTAAAACAAACCCGAAAGAATTCTATAGTTATATCAGAAAGAAAAAAGTAGTTACTTCAACTGTTGGACCGTTAGTCGATGAAAATGGAGAATACACCAAAGACGAAGTACAAATGAGTAATGCCCTCAATACCTTCTTTGCATCAGTTTTTACAACCGAAGACCTCAGTGATATCCCTACACCATCGCCGATTCAGATTGATAATTCAGATGTTCTAAGCAATATCACCGTTACAGAGAGAGAAGTATTGAATTGTTTAGATAAACTCAAGGTAAATAAAACGCCTGGACCTGATACAATCTCACCTAGAGTTCTAAAGGAAGCTAAGGATGAGCTCTCCAAACCACTGACATTGCTATTCAATGAATCCTTGCAGTCTGGGACTATGCCTGATCAGTGGAAGCTAGCCAACGTAACACCGATATTTAAAAAAGGCAGCAAATCCCTACCCCGTAACTATCGTCCAATTAGCTTAACATCAATTGTATGTAAAATGCTAGAAACGGTCATAAGAGACAGACTCGTAAATCACTTAGAGGCAAATAACTTACTTAAAGATACTCAACACGGCTTTCGTAAAAAACGTTCCTGTTTAACAAACCTCTTAGACTTCTTCCACGATATCTTCAACCTCTACGATGAGAGTAAAGCTGTAGATATTATATACCTTGATTTTCAAAAGGCCTTTGACAAAGTTCCCCACAAACGATTACTGCTAAAACTAAAAGCGCATGGAATACAAGACGGTGTGTTGAAATGGATAGAAAATTGGCTCAGCGACAGAAAGCAAAGAGTAGTCATAAACGGTAAGGCATCTAAATGGACCAATGTAAGTAGTGGGGTACCCCAGGGATCGGTACTAGGACCAATTCTCTTTCTAATTTACATCAACGACATAGATGAGGGTCTCACCTGTACAGTCTCGAAATTTGCTGACGATACAAAAATTGCAAATAGCGTACTCTCAAAAGAACAAGTTGACGATACGCAACACAATCTAGATAAATTGTCATGTTGGGCCCAAATTTGGCAAATGAGTTTCAATGCGGATAAATGTAAAGTACTACATATCGGATACCTAAATGAGAAAGCAAACTATTCGATGAATGGCACTCAGCTTAAGAATGTAAACAAAGAAACCGATCTGGGAGTAACAATATCGAGTAACCTAAAACCGAGTCAACAATGTTCAGAAGTTGTTAAGAAGGCAAACAAAATAATTGGCTTTATAGGCAGGTCATTTGAGCATAAATCCAAAGATGTTATCCTAACCCTTTACAATTCCTTAGTCCGCCCTCTTCTGGAATACTGCGTTCAATCCTGGTGCCCTTATTACCAAAAAGATATAAACAAGCTAGAACGAGTTCAACGTAGAGTTACCAAAATGATACCTAGCCTAAAGAACAAACCATACGAAGAGCGTCTTAGAGAATTAAATCTATTTCCTTTAACCCAGCGCAGATTAAGAGGCGACTTAATTCAAGTGTTCAAAATCATCAAAGGCATCGACAATATGAACTGTAGTAAGTACTTCACTATCGACCAATCTAATTACACGCGGGGAAACGGTTGCAAAATTATTGGTAAATCTTTTAACTCACACGAATCTAAGAATTTCTTCTTCAATCGAGTTGTCAACTTGTGGAATGGGCTTCCCCGAGACGTTATAGACTGCAGCACCGTTGATTCATTTAAACTCCGCTTAGACAAATATCTCGCATCAAACCCGCGACTGACTGCGTTTGTAAATGAATAACTTTATTGTATACCCCCCTCAGTTACTAACCCATCTGTCCCCTACTAACTTCCTAATCCTGCCACGGACATTAGTTCTAGGGCAGTAGTTCCCTTTCCAATGTTTCCTTACCCACTCTAAACCACTGTTTGGACACTTGATCCTCAGTGTTTTGGAGGACAAGCAGCCTAGAAGGGTCACTAGACCTGTTGTTGCTTGATTTCCTTTGTACTCCTTTGTACTCCTTTGTACTCTCTCTCTTCCGTTACAGTAAGGGAGGCAAGTTGTGAAGTGTTCGTAGCAGATTATTTGGGCTTACTGTCTCTCTCTCTCTCTCTCTCTCTCTTCCGTTACAGTAAGGGAGGCAAGTTGTGAAGTGTTCGTAGCAGATTATTTGGGCTTAGTCTCTCTCTCTCTTCCGTTATAGTAAGGGAGGCAAGTTGTGAAGGGTTCGTAGCAGATTATTTGGGCTTAGTCTCTCTCTCTCTTCCATTACAATAAGGGAGGTAAGTTGTGAAGGGTTCGTAGCAGATTATTTGGGCTTAGTCTCTCTCTCTCTTCCATTACAGTAAGGGAGGTAAGTTGTGAAGGGTTCGTAGCAGATTATTTGGGCTTAATCTCTCTCTCTCTTCCGTTACAGTAAGGGAGGCAAGTTGTGAAGTATTCGTAGCAGATTATTTGGGCTTAGTGTCTAGCGAAGGAAGAGGATTGGAACCCCTCTTATTTTCCTTGGTTTACTGTGTGTGTGTTTGTTTTGTTTTCCTTCTCCCAGCTCTTAATGTTTCTCTGTGTGTGTGTGTGTGTGTGTGTGTGTGTGTGTGTGTGTGTGTGTGTGTGTGTGTGTGTGTGTGTGTTCTCTCGGTTCTTAATGTTTCTGTGTGTGTGTGTGTGTGTGTGTGTGTGTGTGTGTGTGTGTGTGTGTGTGTGTGTGTGTGTGTGTGTGTGTGTGTGTGTGTGTGTGTGTGTGTGTGTGTGTGTGTGTGTGTGTATATTTTAGGTTTTCCTGTCTCCCAACTCTCCTAGTGTGTGTGTGTGCGCGTGTGTGTGTATTTGTTTTTTCCTTCTTCCATATCTTGCTTAATGAGTGTGTGTGTGTGTGTGTGTGTGTGTGTGTGTGTTTGTTTTTCTGTGTCTCCCACTTCTTGCCTAATGTGTGCGTGCATGTGTCTGTTTGTGTGTTATATGTATTCCTGCGTCTACTAGCCCTTCCCTAGTGTGTGTGTGCATGTAAGTGTTTGTGAGTGTGTGTGTATTTGTGTGTGTGTGTGTTATTTTCCAGTTCCCACCTCTTGCTTAATGTGTGTGTGTGTGTTTGTTAGTGTGTGTGTTTTAGTGTGTGCGTGTGTGTGTGTGTGTTCCTCTCTAGTTTTCGTTACTCTGTGTTTAAGCAGGAGGTAGTCGCTTTTTCTGAAGTTACTTCTCCCTCATGTTTAGCCCTATTAGTTTTGAGGTTTTAAGACGCTCGTTCCATTCGTTTGGCGATCTTTTGACCTTTCACCATATTTGTTTGTCAATTTTAGGACCATTCGTTCCATTTGGGTGTCGTTTTTTTCCTCGCGAGCGATAGCGAGCCTGTAATAAGGAACCGGCCGGCTTTTCTTCCGAAATATGTACAAATTTATCTTGAAAGGGGGTCTAGGGGGTGCAATTTTAAGCTAGATGGAGGTCTAGGGAATAAAATAAAAACTTCCCCTTAACTCATCTTCAGCAGTGGAAAGTACAAAGTACAAAGGAGTACAAAGGAAATCAAGCAACAATAGGTCTAGTGACCCTTCTAGGCTGCTTGTCCTCCAAAACACTGAGGATCAAGTGTCCAAACAGTGGTTTAGAGTGGGTAAGGGAACATTGGAAATGGAACTTCTGCCCTAGAACTAATGTCCGTGGCAGGATTAGGAAGTTAGTAGGGGACAGATGGGTTAGTAAC